>JAFVLL020008491.1:0-16789 GCA_021397915.2 Tor tambroides
CACGCACACACACACACAGAGAGAGAGAGAGAGACACACTCACACTTATACACACACACAGACGCTCACACACTCTCACACACACAGACAAACACACACTCACTCACACACGCACACACACACACACACAGAGAGAGACAGACACATACACACGCACGCACGCACACACACACACAGAGAGAGAGAGAGAGACACACACACAGTCTCTCACACACAAACACACACACAGAGAGAGACAGACACACACACACAGAGAGAGAGAGAGAGACACACACACACACACACACACACTGTCTCTCACACACAAACACACACACACTCGTGATTCATACCGTGAACGACCCATCCATGAGCGCAGCGATCACATGACCTGATCTGAGTTTGTCCCGGCAGAAAACACTCACACAGACAGTCAGCATGTGTGCAGCCCACCACCTGCAGAACAAGAACACACACAGACAAGCATGAAATACTTCTATAGATTCCACATTTGTACTTGAATATTAAAAATTAATAAAAATCTACGAATAAACCATAAATAAACTTCGGTAAAACTGTATCTCAACGTGTCCTTGTTACACTTTACATGTACTTACTATTATAATAAGACTAAATTATGCATAATTACAAGCAACTAACCCTAATCCTAACCCTAACCCTATAGAAACTACATATAGTTAATTAATACTATTCAGTACTTAGATGTATAACAAGGACACCCTAAAATAAAGTGTAACCTAAACTTCTAATTAAAATAAACCAGACTGATGAGTTTTTCTCGTCAGTCACTTTGATGCTCGATCTGTGCAAAACACGTTTAATCACAATCTGAATCAGTTATTTAACAAAACAATAATACATTTATAATTAAAAAAATAAAATAAAAAATTATAGTTGAAATAAATCAAATTATAATGATAAATAAATTATAATACAATTATAAAAATTATATTAAAAAAATATTAAATAAATAATATTATTAGTAGAAGTTTTTTCTTTTTTAATTTTTTTAAAGAAATTAATTTTAATGCATTTTTATAAATTATTTGTATTAATTTTTTTAATGTTTATATAATTGTGGAGTGCGTTGACAGTGAAGTATGTGCGTTTATGGTTATGATTACAGACTGTTGTGAAGTACGAAGCGCCTTTGCACAAGGACAAATGACAGAGTTACAGTTTTACACTGAAATGTATATAAAATAAACTTAAAATTTAGGATTATAAAAGTCAATAAGACTGATAAGTCAGATCAACAAGACAGAAAATTGCAATCTTAATAAAAATGAGTAAGCTGAGTAAAAATGTCATTCAGAGCACAAGTATATTTCAGGTAAATCTGGCACCTTATTTATGAAGTTAATGCTGCAGTTTAATGAATCAACAAATGAATCCGTACCTCCTTCATCTTCAGAGCCGTGGTCCGTTCATCTCGCTTCAGAAGAGACTCGTTACTGTCCGTCTGTCAAACCACACACAATTCAATCAAAACTGTCCTTACTCTCCAATAAAATGAAGCACATAGAGAATAAACTAAAGGAAACATAAAAACTAACATTCTACTTCAAACTGTTGCATTTTTCAAGTTTTAACAGTTAAACTGTGCTAGTTGAGTAAATCATGTTTTCTGTTGAAATAAATCTCATGAAGCCATTTAATAAACAAGTGAGCATTTCAGATGCATATTTCTCAAAAATCTGAAGTATTGTGGTGTATGTGCATGTGTGATACCTCCTGGAGGAGTGTGTGTCCAGACGGGCCGCAGTCGGGTTTAGTCCGTGTCTGGAGCTCTGATGAAATCGCTGGGGCCCGAGTCAATATAAAGAGCCCTAATCACTATCAGTGCCTCTGCAACCCGCCAGGCTCCGCCCACTCCTAACGAGAACAGTAGAGCGGCTGCGTTTGATTGGACGAGAGCGCTCCTTTGTCTTGAAGAGAGAGAGAGAAATTTAAAACACATTCAAAGAGCTCTGGGCTAAAACCGCACAGAAACACGTCTGAAAGCTCAGAGCAGATCTCAAATGTGCTGATCAGCGTTTTAACAGCTCCATATGTGTCTATTAGAGAGACTTTTCTTACAGATTAAACGCTCTTAGACACTTTCCTGGAGGATATCTCACTGTCTGGAAGGCGGCGGTGAAACGGCGTTGAAGTTTTACATGAGTTCGGGTTTTAGTATTTAGCTCGGTTTTAAAATGCTGCATCAAATGTTAATATAAACTGAAATAAATTCAAGAAAACAAAGCATTCACGGTGTGGTATGCAAGCAATATAATGATGAAATCCACCTTTAGCAGTGTTGTTATCGCAAACTATTAAATCCTTTTTGTTCAATGAAATAAACTAAAAAAATGAAACTTCAACTGAATTTTACATGATGTTTTGGCAACTAACTAACAAAAGTTTATTAAAACTGAAATAAATCAAAAATGAATAAAAATGACTAAAGCACACAACAAAATGACTAAAAAACTAAAATTGCAGTAAAAATGGAACATGTAAAAAAAACTAATTCAAATGTTAATAAATTCTATATATAAATAATTTTAAAATGACTCTAGTCAATAGGACATTTTCAAATTTTGTCATTAAATCATTATTAAAATATAAAGTTGGCAAAAACTGAAAATAAATAGCAAAACAAAGTTTGATTTTCATGTTAAGCAGTCTGAGCTGAATTAAATGCAGGAATTTGTGGTGGAAAAACAAATTAAGGCCAATTCATGCTAAAAACTATAACAATACAGAAAAATAAAGATTTAATAATTACAACTTTAAGAGAAAAAGATAACTTTTTTTAAAAAACATACTCATTCTTGGCCAAAACTAAGAAAGCTTATTTCACTTCCGGATAAGTATAAGCTTTTTATTTAGTTATTTTATGTATATATTGTAAGTTTATTGTCTTTCTAAACATCTTTAGTGATTTAACTTGTTTGTTTGTACATTTTTGAAGCACTGAAAATGCTTCTTGAAATTCTTCACGATTTCTTTCCAGCTGATGAACGATAAAAAAACTGATAGCCAATCAGAATCCAGAACTGCAGAGGGTTTGTGAGTTACTCAAAAGCTACTAATTAACTATATGCAAAATTAAGATAATGTTAATCAAATTAAAACACTACTTAAAAAAAGATTAACTACTTAAATTGTACCTGCATATCATGCAACCATTAACCAACATCAGAAAACTATGAAAATGCAATATGTTTTCAAATTGAAAAAGTAAGGGATTGCTCTTATTTTTTCAGTAATTTAATTACAGTTACTTCTCATGTAATTGAACTTAATACTGTGTTTAGACTGTAGAACATTTATATACAATACAATACAATACAATACATTAGTGGATTTAACATCAAAATTTAATGTATAACCTTAAAATGCATGCTTTTTATGCACCCTTCTCACTTTAAATACTTTGGTGAGTTAATAAGAATATTAGTAACACTTTAGTGTCCAATTCTCAATATTAACTTAGCATGAATATTACTGGAATATTGGCTGTTTATTATTACTTAAAAACACATATTAATGTCTTATCCTGCAAGACCTTATTCTAAATCTTTAATACTATTCTTAAACTTAGCAACTACTTTACTAAATATTAATAAGCAGTAATTAGGAGTATACTGAGGTAAAAGGATAGTTAGTTAATAGTGAGAATTGGACTCTAATCTTAAGTTGTGACCAGAAGAATTTTAAACATTTCATGTCTGTCTTTGTATATAGGATTTAAAAAGTAATAAGTAATTAAATACTTTTTGGCGAGAGTAATTTGTACAGTAATCGAATTACACTGTTGGAGATGTAATTAGTAACTAGTACTTTTTTTGGAGTAACTTACTCACTGCCATGATACACTTTCACTAACTCCAGATCATTTTTCATCTGTGCATGAGTAAAGAAATAAAATGTAATTTTTGTTTAACATTCTCAGTAATCAGCTAAATATTCAGAACGACTTCTTTAGCTCCTGCAACAGATAAAACAACCCACAGAAAACATCATAAATCAGCTCCAGAGCTGAATCTCTCTCAGTCCGACCCTCATGAGGGACAAACCTGCGGCATCAATCCTCACGACGCGCGCAAATCAGGCCTTTGGCAGCGGAAACACCTAGAAACAGCAGGATTAATAGTTAATAACGCGCCGGTGAGTGTCTGTTCATGAGAACCTGATGGGACCCTCGCCGTGAATTAATGAAGGTTGTTGTGTTTAAGTAACTGGGGACGGCATCAAAGCTCCTTCTCGTTAGCGTCAGACTTCGTTACCTGCGAGCCGCGGCCAACCGGAGGACTCAGGTGACCCAGCCAAGAAACACGCGGCCGTGAGGGACGAGAACGAGGAGCGAGGAGGAGGAGAGGAACCTACTTTAATCCACTTCCCTCTGATGCCACTCTCTGCTGTCCCACATTGAGACATCGGCTCTTTGTGCGCCATCCAACTTGGCACATCGGCGATGTAAAGGGGGACAAACACACACCGAGACGAGTCTGACTGATGATCTTTGTCATAATTAAAACTTGAATCCCTTTCAGAAGTTTCCCAATGTGATTGTGGAGAAAAAACTGAGTTTAGTTTCTAAATATCCATTTGTTTGCTGTCAATATGTGAGGCTTGACATTCATCAGGAGATATCGGTAAATAACTACAAGAGCTGCAAAGTCCAGTAAACTAGTTGTGCTACAAACCAGTGTGTTTATGATTATGATGATCAATTACAGTAACATGATACCAAACACCAGTTCGAGATATTATGCAGCATAACAGGCTGTTTTTGTACCGATAATCTCAATAATCCCGATAATCTGTACCGAAAATACCACTACCGCTCTAAAGTTAAAAATAAAGTGGATATCCTGAAAACAAAAAAGATGTAGAAACAATTTTCACCCAGAAAGCGCTAGTAAATTTTACAATTAATTATAAAGAAACCGCAATTAACAGTGAATTAAACATTAAATTTTGCAGTAGACAGGCTGAAATAATGTTTCTTTAATAACCTTTGCTTTATATACAATTTAAATAGATTTCTGAGAATGTGTTTTCCTTCACTGTAAATGATAAAACTTGACTTTTTTTGAAGAAGTAGGTGACTATTACTTCCAAAAACTGTCCATTTAACAGTATTTTACTGTAAAATTACATAACGTCCCATTAGATCTCTTACCGTTTTTCACCATATTTTCTAACGGAACAAACTTTTAACCAATTAACAGGATTTTACCATATATTTAATCTTTTATTATTAAAATTAGTGTCTTTTACAGTGTGATTTCTGTGGCAGTGACGACACCGATACAGTAAAAATTGAGTTTAGTTTCTAAATATCCATCTGTTTGCTGTCAATATGTGAGGCTTGGCATTCATCAGGAGATATCGGTAAATAACTAGAAGAGCTGCAAAGTCCAGTAAACTAGTTGTACTACAAACCAGTGTGTTTATGATTATGATGATCAATTACAGTAACATGATACCAAACACCAGTTTGTGATATTATGCAGCATAACAGGCTGTTTTTGTACCGATAAAAATAACTGGAAGCAAATGAGACCGATAATCTCACACATATATCTGCTCTAAAGTTAAAAATAAAGTGGATATCCTGAAAAAAAAAAAGATGTAGAAACAATTTTCACTTAGAAATGGTTGGTAAATTGCACAATTAATTACAAAGAAATAGCAATTCACATATTGAAATAAACATTAAATTTTACAGGTATTTTCAATAACCTTTGTTTTCTATACAACTTCCTTTTTAAACATCATTTTTACAGCATATTTTTATATGCTAAACTTTTCACATGTGGGATTTTTTCCCCAGCATTTTCAAAAATGTTATTTATTATTTGTTTTTATTTCATTTATTTATTTTTTAAATTGAAAACTAAGCATATTGTACAATCATATAATGAAATATGTCAGGGGCATATAAAAAAAAAAGAAAATAAATAAAAACATTACAGAAAAAACATTGTACCTTTTAAACAACTGCATGCTTTCAAGATTTTACTTTCATAAACTGTTTCAAAATACACTTTAATGTCACTTTTAAATTGTGCAAATACATGCATTTTTTACCGCTCCCGCTCTAAAGTTAAAAATAAAGAGGATACTCCGGGGAAAAAATAAAATAATTTCACCCAGAAAGTGCTATAAAATTTTACAATTAATTACAAAGAAACTGCAATTAACATTAAATATTTCATTATTGCATTAATGTTTCTTTAATAACCTTTGCTTTATATACAATAATTTTACAGCATATTTTTATGTGCTAAACCTTTCGCACATGTGGAATTTTTTTCAGCATTTTTAAATAAAATTAATTATTTTTATTTATTTTATTTAAAACCAAGCATATTGTACAATCATATAACCAGATATGTCAGGGGCATACACAAAGAAAGAAAGAAAGAAAGTTTGCTTTCAAGTTTTTACTTTAGAAACTGTTTCCAAATACATTTTAATGTCACTTTTACATTCTGCAAATACAGTCACTTGCTCAAACCATTTTTGACTTTATGAATATATAAACTAGCAAATATAATTATAGAATTAAAAAATAAATATTATATTTTTATCACCATCCAATGAGATTTCCAGCTGTTTTATGGTCCAGCAAACACTCAAACATGCTGACAAACACTAAGAGTTTTGAGAAATCAAAGCGTCTTTCCCTTCAAACTAACAAGTTTTAATAAAATGATTAAACCTTGAACAGCTCTTGCTCTTTCTGGACCGGTTACATTTTTAACTTTTCAACGTCGAGCAATAAAAGCAGCGAACCATAAAATGACATTTCTTACTGGACTTAATCAGACTGTGATAATTGCATGCGTTAAGCATCAGTAATGACTGTAAAAGCTCATGTATTCATCACGACGAGACGAAGGCACTTTAAGCAGTAAAATGTGTCGTTACAGCAGAATCGGCTGACAGGGTGTTTGTGAAACAGCATTTAATCAGACGTGAGATTAACGCTGCTCAGCTTCATTCACATTCTGCCACATGATCCTCTTAAAGACACCAGTGACCAGAAGAGACACATTTACAGTATTATTTCAACACACACACACACTCAAAAGTTTGGGGTCAGTAAGATTTTTTAATGCTTTTGAAAGAGTCTCTTCTACTCAGCAAGGCTGCATTTATTTTATTAAAAATACAGTAAAAATTCTGAAATATTATTAGAATTTAAAATAGCTGTTTTCTGTGTGAATATCGGTTGAAGTGTAATTTATTTCTGTGATGCGCAGCTGTATTTTCAGCATCATTACTCCAGTCTTCAGTGTCACATGATCTTCAGAAATCATTCTAATATGCTGATTTGCTGCTCAAGAAACATTTCTGATTATTATCAATGTTGAAAACAGTTGTGCTGCACAATATTTTTGTGGAAACTGCGATGCATTTTATTTTTCAGGATTCACAGATGAACAGAAAGTTCAAAACAACAGAATTTATGAAATAGAAATCTTATATTATAAATATAAATATATCTTTTACACTGTTGGGTGTAACTAGAGAGTAATTAGTTACTGTAATTCTGAAAAAGTAAAGTAAGGGATTGCTCTTATTTTTTCTGTAATTTAATTACAGTTGCTTCTTATGTGATTGAACTTAATACTGTGCATAGACTGCATTTATATACAATACAATAGTGGATTTAACATCAAAATTTAAGGTCTAACCTTAAAATGCATGCTTTTTATGAACCCTTCTCACTTTAAATACTTTGGTGAGTTAATAAGAATATTAGTAACACTTTTAATTCTCACTATTAACTAGTTGGTTATTAGCATGAATATTACTGGCTGTTTATTATTACTTAAAAACACATATTAATGTCTTATTCTGAAGACCTTATTCTAAATCCTTAATCCTATTCTTAAACTTAATTGTCAACAACTACTTTATTAAGTATTAATAAGCAGTAATTTGGAGTATATTGAGGCAAATGTATAGTTAGTTAAAAGGACTGTTTTCTGTCTATCCTTGTAGCATTCATTAACTTTGATATAGGATTTAAGTAATGAAATACTTTTTGGAGAGAGTAATTTGCACAGTAATTACACTAATGAAGATGTAATTAGTAACTAGTAATTAATTACTTTTTTAGAGTAACTTACCCAGCACTGATCTTATCTTATAAAACATTAGAAATGTCTTTCCTGGCACTTTTGATGTGTCCTCGATGAATGAAAGCACTAGTTTCTTTAAAAATAATAATCTTACTGAGCCCAAACTTGTGAGAAGTATTGCGTATATAAAGTTATAACGGAATGACATGTTAAGAGAATAAATGACTGAACGGAAAGAGGCAGAAGCTTGCTAAAGGACATGTTTGAGGAGTGTTTCTGTAAGCAGGACCCTGAGTTTGAAGCTCCAGTAGATCCTCCAGAGATCATGAAACAGCCCCGGAGGATCTGACTCAACATCACCGGAGATAAACTGATGCTTCAGCACAACACTTTCTGAGTCTGAGTCTCCATCAGCATCTTTAAGAGCTTCGAGTGCTCAGAAAAGTGCTTTATCAATGTAATGAATTATTAGTATTACTATTATTAGCTGAAGTTTCATTCACAAACACATCTGCTTCAGTGATCACGACTCGTGTCTGACTCAACCAATGATGTGAGTTTGGGGGCGGGGCTATCTGTATGTTGACCAATGACGTGACAGTTTGGGAAACGTGTTTGAAAACAATCATTATTTTAGCGAATCACTGCCACAGAAATCACACTGTAAAAAAGGACGCTAATTTTAACAATAAAAGATTAAATATATGGTAAAATCACGTTAATTGGTTAAAAGTAACTTCGCTTAGAAAATATGGTGAAAAACTGTTCTCTAGATCTAATGGGATGTTATGTAATTTTACAGTAAAATACTGTTAAATGCACAGTTTTTGGAAATAATAGTCAACTTAGTCAAAAAAGTCAAGTTTTATAATTTCCAGTGGAGGAAAACACATTCTCAGAATTCTATTTAAATGAAATAATTATGTTTCTTAATTTTTTTTTATTTTCAGTACATGTACATTGGGGTTTTATGTTACGTATAGTGTTGTTAAATTAATTTTTATTGTTTTTCATAATAGGTTATATGTCTTTCTGTTTTTAAGGTGCTTGGCAGTATATTATAAAAGGTAAAAAACTGATTTTAGTAATTTGGTACATTAACATTATTTCAGTTAATGAGATGTTTTTTATTGTACATTTAAGTTAAATCTGCAAAATGTAAAGTTATTATCGTGAATTAAAACTAAAACCATCACAACCATTTTTGTTAATTGAAATACAGTTTAAATAAAATATAAATATTACTAAAAAACTGAAAATTAGAAATAGTGCCTTGGCAACTAACTGAAGTTGAAGCACTAAAATTACTAACTAGAATTAAATAAACTAAAACTGAACTGAAAATAAATTAAATATAAAACAATACATAAAAACTAAACTGAAAAAATTAAGAAAATGACAAAAGCACAAAATAAAAAAAAATTACACTAAAATTAAAATGAGAATATAATAAAAGCATTTAATAAATATAATAGTGCATAAATAGTACTAAAATAACACTGAACTTAAAATAACACTGCTGTATGTTTTGTGATGAAGTTATTTTTACTGTAATTTTCACTGATTTTTTTACAGTGTTTATCAGGACATACAGGAGTGTTTAAAATAACATCCATGCCAGCAGGTGATCAGTGTTAGCACAGAACCGAGTCTGTGGACCGAATCAATGCCCATCAGAACTGAGTCGAGTCCTCCAGATACGAGCTCACTCAGAAACACCAGCAGATCTCCAGAGACTGAGATCCATGAGCAGATCCTGCAGAGCAGAAGAGAGAAAGAACAGACAGCACTGAACATCTGACAAACACCAGATCACACGACTCAACTGAATCATTCTCAGTGAATCAACTCAACACACTTCACCTGTTTGACTTCATCTGCTCTTTCTACATTGACCATCATTCTAGACTAATACAATCAGATACAACAATCATTTCTCAAATATTTACTACAATATATACTGATAAATTCAATGGTTTGAACCAACTGCAGTGCTAAAACTATTTCAAATATAGTGAATTAAGCTCCAAACTCCATCATAAAGCACAATGTTTCCATCTCACATGTGTTTTGAGCTGCAGCTCGTCATATTAATGTAGAGTTTGACTAGATAGCAGTAAACCGGTTACCTCACCTGAATACGTTCACAGGTTTGTGCTGGAGGTCTTCCACGTGAATCTTCAGAATGACAGACAAACCGATTCAACTGAGTGAGTCATTTGATTCAGATCGGGACTTCGGAGCGGGTTCCCGAATCATTTGATTCAGATCGGGACTTCGGAGCGGGTTCCCGAATCATTTGATTCAGATCGGGACTTCGGAGCGGGTTCCCGAATCATTTGATTCAGATCAGGACTTCGGAGCGGGTTCCCGAATCTTTTTTCTGATATCTTTCTTTTTTTTATTAAACAGTACAAAACATCAAACCCTTCCGGCAGTAAAGTTATAAATTCAAAACAAAAATAAAAATACCAGTAAAGAAAGTGTACACAGCCAGATTTTCTTAAGGGATTTATGTTTAACTAACCATGGTTTTATTATAGTAAAAGTGTAGTAGTAACCATGTTTTTTTTGTTTAACCACATTTTTACTACAAATACCATAGTAAACTATGGTAGTGTAGCAAAACCATAGTTAATTTGTGGCTACCATGGTTTAACTACAGTAACATTTTTTTGTGGTAAAACCATGGTAAATTTCCGTAATGAATGCATTGCCAGGTTAACAAAAAAAAAAAAAAAAAAAAAAAAGTTATAAATTTGCACCTTAAGAGGACACAGGATTGAATACAGAGATGCAGTTTTTTAGTTTTACTGAGATACTATTATAGCATTTATTAATATTTTGAATGTTTTTATTTGTATATTTTGTTTTCATTGCATTATTTTAGTTTTTTTGATCTATATATATTTTTTTAATTTGACTTCAGTTTTAGTTCTTTTATTAAGTCAAACTAAATTAAAATGAGAACTGTTGCCTGCTGAACAAGAGAGAAAGTGCAGCTTTAGAAAAGCCTCATATACTAAGGAAAAAAGCCTCCGAGAAAGATGTTAACATGCTTAACAGCTACTGGAACACTTCTGTAAACATGTAATCGGCATATTCTGAAATATCCTGTTTATTTTAAACAAACACTTTCTCAGTGGATCTACATGAATCTTGCAGGTAACCCATGTCAAAAAGATGAATTTTCACAGAAAGGTGAGGAGTTCGCATCTATGCAGCAGCAACACACACACTCACACACACACACACACACACACACACTCACTCACTCTCACACACACACTCTCACTCACACACACACACTCACTCACACACACACACACACACACTCACTCACTCTCACACACACATTCTCACTCACACACACACACTCACTCACTCTCACACACACACTCTCACTCACACACACACACACACACACACACACACTCACTCACTCTCACACACACACACTCACACACACTCATTCTCACACACACTCTCACTCACACACACACTCTCACTCACACTCTCACACACACTCACTCGCTCACTCACACTCTCACTCACACACACACACTCACTCTCACACACATACACACACACTCTCACTCACACACACACTCACACTCACACACACACACACACACACTCACTCACTCTCACACACACACTCTCACTCACACACACACACTCACTCACACACACACACACACACACACACACACTCACTCACTCACTCACTCTCACACACACACTCTCACTCACACTCACACACACACACACACACACACACACACACACACACACACACGTTCGTTTTTGTGAAAAGTGGGGACATCCCATAGGCGTAATGGTTTTTATACTGTACAAACTGTATGGGCTATTGCCTACCAACCTACCTAAACTTAGCCCTCACAGAGACTTTGTGCATTTTAGATTTTCAATACACTCATTGTCATGTAGTTATAAGCGTTTTGAAAAGTGGGGACATAGGGTAATATCTGAAAAGTCACCTTCTCATATAATACCTATGTCATACCTTTGTCATTATACAAATCTAGCTCTGACTTTTACAAAGCACACACACACACACACACACACACACACACACACACACACACACACTCTCTCACACACACACACACTCACTCACACACACACACTCACTCTCACACACACTCACTCTCACACACACACACACACACACACACACACACACATACACACACTCACACACACTCTCACTCACACACACACACTACATCAGTGGCAGCCAGTGTAAGCAGCCGCTGACAGTCAGATAATCTACATGAACTGAGACCTACGGCTGTCCGTTTCTCCTCGTCTCTGAACAGCGACTGGAAAGAGGATTTCCACAGACAAGTGGAGGATTACACACACACACACACACACACACACACACGCTCCTCTGACATCCAGCATCTGCGTGAAAACTCAGAGTCACCGTCACTGTCTCAGATAATCAGGCATTAATTAAGCTTTAAAAGCACCAGACCAAAAAAAACGTGGTTTGCAGCTTTTATGAGAAAAAAAAGACAAGTAGCTTTCAATAATTCTGCTTAATGTAAAAGAAAACAAATATTATGCAAATTGTATAAATTTAGGTGATTTCGCTTTTTCAAATCTTGGTTCTTAAACTTCACTTTAGCTTTACCCATAATTATTTTTGTGCCCTGATTTTTATAATAAATAATAATAATAATAAAAAATAATGCTCTGATTTTTAATTCTATCATTAAAAAAAAAAAATCTAGAATTAAAAATTATTTCTACTTTAAATAGCTTCAGTGCAGTTCATTAGTGTTTGTAAAGTCTAGCTTGACTGAACTTTACTTGACTGACAATAAAGACATTTGTAACATTTATGTTTCAAAAGATTTCTCTCTCAAATAAATGCTGTTCTTCTGAGCTTTCTATTCATCTGTGAATCCTGAAAAATAAAATGTATCAATATGTCTCAATAAAAATATTGAGCAGCACAACTGTTTTCAACATTGCTAATAATCAGAAATGTTTCTTGAGCAGCAAATCAGCATATTAGAATGATTTCTGAAGATCATGTATACTAATTCAGGTAATGATGCTGAAAATACAGCTGCAGATCACAGAAATAAATTACAGTCTAACACATATTCACATAGAAAACAGCTGTTTTAAATTAGAATAATATTTCACAATTTTTAATGCATTTTTGATCAAATAAGCAGAAGAGACTTCATAATAATTCCAAACTTCTGGCCAGTAGTGTATATTTTTAGAAAGACAGATTGTGAAAAAAAAGCAGATTGTGCTAGCTTTAGGGTGCGACACATCTCAGCCACTCTCCCCTCGCTGTTGTTTTGTGTGTGTGAGCGTGAGAAACACTGCAGCACTAGCATCAATAAACCACAGCAGATTTAATAACACTAGTTAACAGTGTCACTATTACACATCATCCACAGGAAATGAGCAACCAGATATTATAAAGAGGAAACGCTCCTGTGAATGTGAGCGTGTTACTGTCTGTCTCACAGCGATCCAGCTTCAGTTCATCAGTGTTTTCTCTCTTTGGCTTTCCTCTGGAGATCTGAGAGCGAGTTTCTGGAGGAGACCGGAGCGTCGGTCAGAAAACACGTCCCACAATCCACCTCTGCTGACGGGCCGGAGGACGCAAGCAACTACCAGAAAAAACAAACAGAGAGAGTTCAGAGACTACAGTACTCACAAATATGCAACATTACTCTAGTAGAAGCATAAGTACTCATTTTTAAGAAAGTAAAAGTACAGACACCATGATAACATATTACTTCAGTAAAAGTAATCATTTTAATTGAGCAAACATAGATACATTTATAAATTATTACTCCAATAAAAGTACTCGTTTTGAATTTTACTAGAGTAAAAGTACAGATACCATAGTAAAATATTACTTCAATGAAAGTATAAATACAAATTTTCAATTTTAATTGAATAAATGTACAGATAGCATAATAAATATTACTCCAGTAAATGTATAAGTACTCATCAATTTTAATTGAGTAAAAGTACAGATACCCTAATAAAATATTGCTTCAGTATTAGTACTCATTTCAATTTTAATTGAATAAATGTACAGACGGTATAATAAAATTTTACTCCAGTAAAAGTATAAGTACTCGTTGTCAATTTTAAATGAGTAAAAGTATAGAGAGCCTAATAAAATATTACTCCAGTAAAAGTATAAGTACTCATTTTTAATTTTACTAGAGTAAATGTACAGATAGCATAATAAAATATTACTCCAGTAACAGTATAAGTACTTGTTTTCGTACTCGTTTTCTAAATTGAGTACAAGTGCAGGTACATTAATAAAATATTACTCCACTAATATTTTAAGCACTCATTTTGAATTTTACTATAGCAAAAGTACAAATACATTAATAAAAATATTACTTTTATAAAAGTACTTGATATTTCATGTAATAAGGTATTAAAAGTACTTATTGATTGATGATGAACCATGTTTATGCATTTTGCAATTTTATATACTTCATCCTACAATAAAAAGACTAATGGATTTGAGATACTGAATATGTATTGACCTGCAAAACAGTGATTTTTAAAATTTCATTATTAAAATTTGTACACTGTGAAAACATTAAACTTCAGTATACTAAAAGATCAATTTAAGTTACTGATAATTCAAGTGTGCAAGCAAGTGAAAATATTGTTAACATTTTAAGAGGAACGCTATGCAAACATACGAGTTTTATAACCTTTAAACCTGCAACTAAAGATGCATGGGCGTTATTTTAATGTTATTTATAGTTTTTATAGAGATTTGGACATGCAAATGCGCACGTCCACATTCAAGCATTTCATACAACGGGCCTAAAGAGCTCTGTCTTTCACAACAGATTCAGTTCACAAATAGATAACAGTCATGACCTAAATATCATTTCCATTTAGAATAATCAATACTAAAATTCAGCATTAATAACTTGGCTCTGGCTCTCACCGGTATACAGCCGTTTCTCTCCCGCAGACAGGCGTCCTGTAGTTCACTCTTCAGCGCCGTGATGTGAGACTCATATGATGAGCTCTCTCTCTCCTGAGATGATATTTTTGAGCACACCAGCTGATGCAGCTCCAGGAAACGCATCACCAAACGCTACAACACACACACACACACACATTCAGTATCATAATCATTCCCACTGTACGGTAGGGCAAAAAATGCAATATGAGATTCCTAGTCCACATTCTGCTCTGGAAGAGGGAATATGTGACTGTTCTGTATCACGAAATATGCACTTAGTATGCTTAAGCATGCATATTTAGTACAGATATTTAATATGAAGCATGTATCAGCATGCAAACTTAGTAATAAAGTATGAATCAGCATGCATAGTAATGCTAAAATTATGAAGTATGCAACAACATGCACGCTTAATATACATAATTTGAAGTATGCATCAGCATGCATACCTAGCATGCAAACTTGGCAAAGAAGTGTGAATCAGCATGCACACTAAATATGAAGTATGCATCCGCACCAGCACAATATGCACTAAGCATACTAAGTTGAAGAATGAGATTTGCAAGAGTTTGTACCTGACATGCTTCCGTCTCTGGGTTTCCCATGGTGCTTTGCAAGTCTGACGGTATGAGGGACAATCTGGAGAGCTGTAGGGTGAAATAATCCTGTGAAGAGACTCTTCTGGACAGAATGATGTGATCTTTCATCTGAAAACCAAAGAAAACATGAAGACACACAGAACAGAAAAACAAATATATCCTTAATATTTTAATGTTGTTAATGTGTGTTCTTGCCTCTTGTAAACGCTCCTCCACAGATTTGATGTAGCTCATCAGAGACTCTCTATTCCTGTAAACATGCATGCAGAAATCATGAATCAATGTAATATCCCGAGTGAATATCATGAAACCTATCAAGACGTCCAGCTCACATTTCATCTAAAATCGTAAGAAACATATGAGAAATTATATTTTGCATAAAGAAAATGACGCCGTTTTTTACTTTTATTTTCTAAATAATTATGTAATTAAAATGTACAATTAAAATAATTGTAATAATAATAATAAATAGAGTAATAATAAATAAAAATAAATATAAATAATAATAAAATAAAAACTAAAAAAATACTAATTTTTTTTTTTTTTTACTAAAAACAGAATATTGTAATTATTAAATAACAAAAATGTAAATTTAAAACAAAAACAATTAAAATAAAGAACTACCAAATTCTAAATGAAAAAAAAAAGTGAGTGTGTGTGTGTGTGAGTCTGTGAGTGTGTACCTACTTAACCATATTTTGGGGACAAATTTGTACCCAAAAGTGAGGTAAACCTGACAAAATCTCCAAAAACCTCCCTTTGGGGACGTCCTCATTTGTAAAACGGGTTTAAAAATAAACTAAAAGTTTTTCTGAAATTGTAAAAATGCAGAAAGTTTCCTGTAAGGGGTAGGGTTAGGTGTAGGGTGATAGAAAAAACCATTATGCCTATGAGAGTCCCCATTTGGATAGCTAAGTAAACATGTGTGTGTGTGTGTGAGTGTGTGTGTGTGAGTGAGTGTGTATGTGTGTCTGTGAGTGTGTGTGTGTGTGAGTGTGTACCTGTTTTTTCTATCCCGGTGGGGACTTAGACCTGAATACACACAGACTCATGGGGACTTGTGTCACGGTGGGGACCTAAATTGAGGTCCCCACGGG
>JAFVLL020008492.1:0-31326 GCA_021397915.2 Tor tambroides
ATCGGCGAACAATATCCAAAGGGGCAAGGCAGAGAGATAATCCGGGTACAAGTGCAATAATCCAAACGAGGTGCAAACAGAGTCCGAACGGCAAGACAAAGGGTAAATCCAGGAAACACAGGCAGGTATCAAAACACTAGGAACACAGGCAAGACAGGCTAGACTAAACTAGAAACTCAGAATTAGAACTGGCTCCATAAAGTAGCTATCACTAGGATAAACGCTATACAATGCTTGGCAATAAGACAGAGAAAGTCCATGGCTTAAGTAGCGTGTGTGATTGGGTGATCGGTGAAATCAGCTGTGTGTGTCGTCAGTGCACTGGATGATGGGAAATGCAGTCCGATGGTGAATGGCAACAGTAATGTGGTGCAAGAGTCAATGCTGTGAGTGGGTGACCTCTGATTGTCCAGAAGTGCATGGACCAGATTCGTGACAGTTGTATATAAACAGTCATTTCAGCATTTTATGGGAATGCTCCGATTACTAACATAACCTCGGTTCCCTGAAATAACGGGAATGAGCTTTGCTTATACCACGCTAGAGGGAAAACTCTGTTTTCTGCAGAATACTGTAGTCTGATTTCTTAATATTCATGTTGCTACATGAACAAATGGAAATTCAGCTGCCAAAATGAGTCAGCACTGAAGGCCATTTCATCAGAGTCTTTTGGCCGCGTTGATTTGCTTGCAGCTTTTTTTGGCATTTGGTCCACTATAACAGTGGTATTTTGCATGTGTATGTGCAAAGTAGGTGGAACGAGTTCAGCATTTATAGCGTAAACAGCGCCACCAACACACAGAGCTTAACGGGAAGTTGGAAGGCAAGCCTGAGACAGCTGTGGCAGGACTTGGTCCTCTCCTTTTCTTTCCTCTCCTTTTCTTTTTCTTTGAAGTTGGGGCCCTGGCACCTGGGGAAGGGATAGCGCTTGGCGCTGTCAGAGCTTAAGCTCTGGCTTGGACTGAGGCTGAGCAGGCGACAGAGCAGGATTTGTAGGCTGTTGAGTCGGTGGAGCATTTTGGCGTCTTGACACAGCTTGAGCTGCTCGAGCGCTATCAAGATGGCCATCACCCAGCCTATCACCTGGGCAGTCATTTGGTAGCATGCAGAGCCAGGTCAGTCACGCTGCACAGCTCTTTGAAAGCAGTAGAGTCCAGGCCTGATTCATCCAAGGCACCGAGCCAGCTTGTCCAGTTACCGAATATGTTTCTTCTTCTGAGGCTCCCGGGAGGGAAGACCAGGAGAGTGCAAGGGGTGGGACCGCTTTCATGAATAAAAACGATCTGTTAGTGTAGCGAGGCGAGACTCATGCTCTTGCAATGAGGCCAGTCTGTTTCCGTGAGTGCTGCCTCTGCATGGATGCAGCTCAACATGCTCGTCCCAGGCATGCAGGGGTGTCCACTGCACACTTGTGGCATGACATATTGAGACAAGTTTTAAAAATTGCTCAATTAGCAAAGAATTTGCTAAGTCTCCGGATGGGAAAGAGAGAAGAGTCTTTTACAGCGAGTAGCAGGCTTCTTCGTTCTTCTTTTTTTGGAGTTCAGTGAGGAGATGATCTTGGTGCTATAGGAGAAGGATTGTGATTGTGAAAAATTGTGACTTATATGGGCAGTCATCTCCACATTTTTTGGCAGCTAAAATGGCATTTTTTTGTGCATCTACATGAATGTTAACAAATCAGGCTTCAGTATTTGGAAGAAACCCCATAGTGTTTTCCCCATAGTGTGGTAAACGCAATGTGAGTGAACCGTATCAATGTGAGGGAATGCGTCAATTTGAATGAAGAATAGACTGTTTCATTCTTACCTTTGTAGTCTGAGAAGTTCAACTGTACATAAAAAAACTTTATGTACACTTGGCAATGTGTAACAGGAGGATGTGCAATTCTAGAGGAGGTTGCATACTGTGTTTGTCCAATTAATGACACTGACATTGCAAATATGCAAATAAGAACATTAACCCATGGAATGTACAGAGTGAAACAGCAGCTTATGAATACACAGGATTAACTGTTAAGCCTGGGTATATTATAAGTGGTGTGAAATGTGAAGCAAGATAACCCAGGATTTAGCTTACGTGGGGTTTAGGATGACCCAGGGTTACCTATTTCAAGTGTGAAAATCCCTATTGTGTGTGAACGAGGTATTTTTTTTTTCTTGTGAAAGTTAAGACTTATTTGCATATAGATACAGGAAATGTATCATTTTTTAATTTTAATTTAATGTTATCATTTATACCACGTTGCTTAACACGCCTGTTGAGTCGTCAAACTTACCATTTACACTTTGACTACTATATAGTGAAGAAAGCTACTGCGAATAAGGTATGAGAGTTTTAACTGATAAAGAGTTTGTGAAATGTAGTGGTGTGAAAGAGAAGAAACTGATAGCCTTTGGTACAAAATGTTTGCGGTTGGGTCTTACTTGACCATGTTATGCCGAGCAGGACCTTAGTGGACCTTTCGATTACAAGGCTGTACTAAGCTTGGTAAATAAGCCCAGGAGACACTAAATTGATTCATTTAAAGTAAGTAAACATGTGGATATTTATTATGATGATGAATATGATTTGGTAGCAGGTCAGCTGGGCCTACTGTGCCTACTCCAAGACGTGATCAGTGCGACACAGCCAAAGCCAACAGAACCCATTATGATCAGTGATATTTTCTATACTGGATGCGACAGGAAACGATGTAATATGACAAATCCCCGACAGTAAACTGATGCCATCCAGTGTAGACACAGTGTTAGAATGCTAAAACATAATAATCTGATGTTGCACAAAGAAAGGACAAATGGAAAGGCCAGAGGAAAAGGCTTAAGCTTGTTTGAGACTAACTTTTAACATGCATAGGCAATGTAAACACAGTTCAGCAGTGCAACACCTCCACTTCACCCCTGATCTTATCGTTCGTTTGGGTGATAGCGAGTTACAAGAGCTTAAATGAGTAGCATTTGTGCTATTAAGAATTGTTCCTTTGTACTAACCAAATACAATAACAAACCTTTTTCAGAAGCTTTATTGCTAGACATGGTGTTTATAAAGTGGATGTGTGAATGTATATGTTTATATTTATAGAGCTGTGATGTTCAAGTGGTGATGAGTGTCAGAATGGCTCTTCTTTCTCTGAACTTTCTGTTCTTGATGTCTGGTGAGTCACAGATGTTTTAATGCTGTAAGCTCCCCCCCCCCCCATTTTTAAAGCATGAATTAAGTATCCATTCTACACTTCGAAAGCACTCCCAGCCTGTCAATCATTTTTCCCTACTTCGGTCTGGCTGACATGTAGAGGGCGGGGCTTGAGAGAGAGTGTGTGGTTATGTTGGCAAAATGGCTGAAATCTCTTTAAACTCAGCATCTTTAAATGGTTGATGTGTTCAGTTTGCACAGTGTAATCACTTCTGCTTTTCTGCAACACCCTCTTGCAGTACTTTTGATAATTTTCACACTGTGTCATCTCTCCAGCAACAAATTATTTTTATTTTAATTCAGCCACATGTATAAATAAGCTTTGCTCCTCTGTGTTTTGTATTTCAGGAGTTTTTGGAGAAAACTGGAATGTGACTGTCACAATGCGTGAGGAGAGATTAGGCAAGGACCCAAGTTGCAGGAAGAATGGTCTTTCTTTTAATAAGAAAACGAAACAAAAATGAACAAAAACCACCCCGAGGGGGAAAAACAGACACGACCCCCCCCACACACACACACACACACACACACACACACACACACACACACACACACACACACACACACACACACACACACACACACACACACACACACACAGAGAGTAAACCAACAGATCAGCACAAGACTGCAGACACCTGGAGAATAAATAGGGAGACAAATGTGGGTAACGAGGGAGACACAGGTGGAGCAACTGAAACAATAATGAGGTGACAAGATGGGAGGGGACAGACAATAGACAGGAGAAAGCACATGGCACAACACAAACACAACAGAAGCCATGTGCTTAAAATGATACAGTGTCCTCTGGTGGCCATCCTGGGCACACCAGCTGAAGACCGTGACAGTGACAATATGTGCTCCTAAAGGATCCACAGTAAACATGTCATGCACATATAGATACCCTGAGCAGTATAAATTGATTGATACATTTTGGATAAAGATGCCAGATGTAGAGATCAAAAGTTCAAAAGAATATCCAGAGTATAAAGACAGGGTTGAATACATTGAAGACAGACAAAACAAAACAGCCGTAGCCAGATGAGTGTGTCCACACACTCCATACTATGTATTTTTCTGAAGTCAGGTATTAATCTTTTACCCTTAGATGTATCTTTGAGAATTTGATGTCTATTGATTTGGTAACTGGCATAAAATATATTAACCTGACTGATAATAAATTGTTACATTTGAATGAATTCTGTTTACTCTGAAATGTTGACTCTACTAGATCACGTTGTATCCTTATTACCACCATATCTGCATGAGGTTAGTAATGGATCCAAAGGGAAAGTTTAGCTCCAACTCTAATCAAACACACCTGCCTTTAATTTTCACGCGATCCTGAAGACCTTAATTAGTTGCTTCAGGTGTGTTTGATTAGAGTTGGAGCTAAACTTTTCAGGACAGTCGATCGCCAGGAACAGGGTTGGGCACCCCTGCTCTATGGGATATCGTCATTTATAAATGATGCCAAGAAAATTGCATTTAAAATATAAATGCTCAGTCAACAAAAATGTATTTTAGTGATGTGAAATGACACCCCCTTCAACCAGTAAAATTACAATTTGTTTGCCATATGCTTCACATTTTTGGCAACAAAGAAGTAAAGGAGATATTAGCATATGTTAGGTCACATGTTCTCAAGGCTCCATATTGAGCTCATTTTAGATTAGAAAATACAAATAAATTCAAGTTATAAAAAATATAATTGTACATCCAAATTTTTTTTTTTTTGTCATTTTCAATGCACTTTTATAAAAACAATAACTCAGAGACCAAAAAATCTGAGCGTCATGCATAACTGACAAAGTCCTATTATGGGATGCATATTTGGGGTAACTGGCTCTATTGACCAGCATTGGCAGGCTGTATAATAGCCTTTATGCATGTGATTTAGGTTCATTTTTGGAAGATTTTTGGAAGATGGAGAGACAAATATTTCAGAAAGTATTGATGATAGTAATAGGAGTGCATCAGATAATCAGGTTGTAGTAATAAAAGAAGTTGTTGAGGACCAAGGAGGATAGAAGCAATGAGGGTGAGGGCAGTGATGAAGAATAGGTTGTTGTGGAAGTCAGGCATTTGGGTACATATTGTATGCCAGTTTAAAAGATGTGATCCATAACCAGAGGTCAGGAAAGATGCCAATGTCTATTGGAATTACTATACTGACAGGCAGTGATGGTCCAATCATGACTGCACATGTTAGCCTCTACTTATGTGTGGGGCACACTGAAAAAGAAGAGTCTTTTTGACTTTCACTTGTGCTAAGATAATTGGTTTGAAATGTTAAAGCTGTTTTAATGCTTTTCACTAAGACATAGTTTTCAGGCAGTGAAATTGCATGTGAATTTGTGTCAAGTTTTAGACATTTTCATGCGTGAGTTCCAAATTAAATATAGCAGCACAAGGGGGAAAAAAAAGTTCATAAAGATTTTTAATGCTTTTTTTTTTGAAACAGTAAGACCTTTTTCACTGCTTTTCAGATAGTGAAAAGGCATTTGATTGTGTGTGAAGTTTCAGACAATTTGCCAAAAATAATTTACCCTAATGAGACAAAGTCCATAATATAATATATAATAATAATAATATAAATGACGGAATCCTAAAAAGAAGTCAAAGGTCAGATGTAGAAAACAAATTTTGGAAAATGATTTTACGCCCAAATATATGTAAAAATATGTGAAGTCAATTATTTTTTTAAGCTGTGAATTCACAATTAGTCCTATAGAGGGTTAAAAGTCCTTTAATGCAGCCTAGATCTTCTTTTTGAATATTAGATTCATGTTCACTATATGGCCTAAATACATTTATACATTGATATACTTGTAAATCTTCTTTAAAACAATTGTGAATTGCCATACAAATAAAACTGTATTGAATTGACATTTACACCAAAAGCAGTTCATTTTATGAATATGGAGAAGTTTTGTATTCAGCAGAGGTACACTCAAAACACATTTGCATAGAAACTGGAAGTTATTATAATCACTGACAGATCATCTTAACCTGTCTAACATGTTACAAACATTTACTCTTTGTGATGAAAGCCACTGCGAACAAGGTATGAGACATTTTACATATTATTTAATAAAGAGCTTGTGCATTTCAAATATGAGTTTCAATTTAAGGTATGATAATATGTGAAGAATAAAGAAATGTCATTGTAGATGATAACTTACAGGATTAAATATTGTCTGTTAATTATTTAGTGTTCATGTATCTCTGACACACATGATCTGATATAACTCTTTAATAGAGCAACACATAAGCCTCTGTTGGACAACAAATGAATTGCATCAAATAAATGAGTTGATTATGCATATTATCATATGCATGACTTCAGTAACATAGACTGACAGTGATTGTTACCGTCCTGCATACTGTATCTAATAACTGTTGTTAAGTAATCTCATTTGTTATTACTGTGAAGACTGCTGTGGTGATGAAGGACAGAATGACTCTTTCTCTTCCTCTCATCTTTCTGTTCATGATTTCTGGTGAGTCGCAGTTGTTACAGCATCACTTTAAAATGCTTTCTGCAATAGCACACATTAAAAATCCCTTAAACTCAAGCTCAAACTCAGCTCCACTTTTTAGCCAAACAGAAATGCTGTCTTCCTGTCAGTCACTTTGTGTGTTCATGTTTATTGACATCAGACTCACATTTTAAAGGGCGGGGCTTAAGAGAGAGGAGTGTGGTTGAAATTAGACGAATTTAGCATGACGGGTGAAATTTATAAATAGTATGATGATTTATTTGATCATATCACTTGTTTGTTTGGATCTTATATTGTTGCCTGCATATTGATGTGCTTCTTGTTTAGTTTTTTTTTTACATTTCAGCATCATGATAATTTGTGCTTTTTTCAACACCGTTCATACTCATCTGCAGGACTTTTAAAACACTTCTCATCTCACAATAACTCATTGGTATTATTTAGTTATATTTGCAAAAACTCAAGCTTCACTGCTGATCTTCTATGTTTTGTGTTGCAGGGGTTTTTGGGCAATCCTGGAATGTGATTTATGAAACTAAATCAATATGTGCTCTGGAAGGATCCACAGTAAACATGTCATGTTCGTATACATACCCTGAGCAGCATAAATTGATTGATACATTCTGGGTAAAGAGACTGGATATGAACAGTTTAAAAACATACCCTGAGTATAAAGACAGGGTTGAATACATTGAAGATAAACGAAACAAAGCCGCCATCCTCAGACTACACAACATCACTAAACATGATAAGAGCGAGTATTGTTTTAAATTAATAACTGATACAGTAATACAAAAATGGATCGGTCAACCAGGAATTCAACTTAAAGTTTCTGGTAATCCACTTCACTCCTTCATTTCTATTAATAATTTCATTTCTTGGTCATGGTTAGATAGATGTGCTTCCTCCAGCTCTTCAGGTAAAGGCACCACAGCTGGTGCTGGAGAAAGCAGCAGTCAATTTGACCTGTGAAACCACATGCAATCTGACAGACAGATTCATCTGGTACAAAAATGGA
The DNA here is from genome assembly GCA_021397915.2 of Tor tambroides. Taxonomy (NCBI): domain Eukaryota; kingdom Metazoa; phylum Chordata; class Actinopteri; order Cypriniformes; family Cyprinidae; genus Tor; species Tor tambroides. The sequence goes on from JAFVLL020008492.1 coordinate 7,714, forward strand.
CAGGCTTTAAATATCCACAGCGAAACACTCCAGCTTCAGTCAGAGCGCAGTGATTCTGGCCGTTACAGCTGCGCCATCAGAGGACATGAACATCTGCCCTCTCCTGCTGTCAACATCACGGTCATGTGTGAGTGGATATTCAGTCACTCAGATTTTTGAAAAACTCTATCAAACAACAGAATTAATATTCCTGAATATCACGCGGTTGCTGTTGAAATCAAGCTTAAAAACCAAGTCGATCAGAGACAGTCTCTTACTGTCAATCCAATGTAACTGTGCCTACACCATCTGACTGCATACATTACAAATATTTTATCACAGAATAGATGCTTTTCCAGTTCTTTTTGAGTATTAGGTATTATTAGGTGTATGATCTTTAGATATTAGACCTATTGTTTTGAGTCAGTCCACATAAAGTAAAAAAACCCCCAGCTAAAATCAATTGCAATTACAATCAATTAAAATCTAATTCTCAACTGTGGTGTTTTGTAAATGAAATGCAGTTGTTAGTTGTTGCTGTACTAGATGAAGTTACAAACACTAAGAAGGGAAAGTTAAATTATTCAACAAATTACTCCGCAGTTTTTTTTCTCCAGCAAACCAATATAGATGGCATATGAATAAGAAGACCATGTTGTTTTACCTCTAGATCCTCCAAAGAGCGTCTCAGTGTCCATCAGTCCATCTGGTGAAATAGTGGAGGGAGATTCAGTGAATCTGAGCTGCAGCAGTGATTCAAACCCTCCTGCTCTGAACTTCAGCTGGTTTAAGGAGAGTCAAAGCTCAGCTGTTGGATCTGGACAGAGTTTCAGCATCTCCAGCTTTAACTCCAGTCACAGTGGACGCTACTATTGTGAGGCTCAGAATCAATATGGCTCTCTGAGATCAGAGTCTGTTTCACTCACTGTTAAAGGTAGAGCAGCTGGTTTGCTCACATTACTCTTTCTAAACTGAAGCAAATGAATCTGTTCAGACGTTTTACTCTGTTGTTTCTGTTGTAGGACATCTGGTGATATTGTACATATTCATTGGAGTGATTTGTGGAGCAGCAGTTGGCACTGTGATATTTCTAATTTGGTAAGATGTCCAAAATCTCTCATATGAAGTTTTCAAAAACTATTATTTACTAAAACATAAAGTCAGGATTTACAGAGAGGCAGTACAAAAAATGCTGATGAAAAGGCATGGATGCATGGACTTGTAGCCGTTTCCCTTTCAGATGCAACATTTACTGGAGGAGAGTATTTCAATGAATCATGCAAGGCTATTTACTAAGGTTTGCGGTAGGCAGTTTACTGGTGTTTGTGGCACTATTTAAACCATATAAGTAGATATTGGTCATTATGGGAATACATTATCAGTTGATCAACTGCAGACCTTTCCACTCCCATCAGCACTTTTCTGGGATTGCGCTCTCAAGCTAATTCGTCCCTCTTTTAGTAAATTTGGCCACAAATATTCTGATTGGTTGCACTGATTCATTTATGGCTGTAATTTTTGGACAGGCAAATTGCGTGAAGCTGGAAACGTATCACTTTAAATCTGCTGGGGACTTAACGATGCTATATAGACATTTTTGTTTCCCACTGTTTTTATAATCAGCTGATAACACTTTGTTTTCTACTCACTGTCATTTTTATTGTTTTTAAGGAGAAGCAGGTGGATGAAAAAGAGAAGTGATACAATGGAGTCTCAGGTGAGAAATGGATTTGGTTATTGATCATGGAAATGAACAGGCAACTCAAAAATCCAAGTTGTTTTCAGACATTAGTTATTTATAATTTCTCTATTCTATTTTAATGGCCAAGATGAATCATCCCAGAGCTCATCGTGACAGACCTAAAGCTTGTGATGTGACTGAACCTGTGTATGACAATATAATGGTAAGACTTCCTCCTTCATGAAAGATGAAACCCTCCTCACCTCTAGCCAGGATGAATTAAATGCTCTTCAGTGTCAGTGAGAAAATATCAAATGTCTTTTGAATAAGTATGAAGATTCATATAACACAAAAAGCTTGTTTAAAAGGTTTTCAAATTTAGAAACAGACAGGAATTAATTTACTGTTGTTAGTGGCAGTTCTAGACCACATTGCTTTTAGTGGCAGACCTTAACATTTACTTTAACATACCTTCAGGATTATTTCAAGTCATTTTTCACTGTCATGTATCAACTGCAATCTAGGCAGAGGGTGACCCAACTATGAGGAAAGGCTAAAAGTAGCCTAATGTAAATGTAATCTATTAACAATGCACATCATAAACGTATCTTTTTAGGCAAGTGTCAGATGGGTGAAATGTCATAATATATTTTAATACGACTGAATTTTATTGAATAAAATCACAATTTAATTAATACATTGTAAGTTACTAATTATAATGCCATGATTATTTAAACAGCAAATAAATTATATCTACCTTATTTTTCAACATTGAAGTAAGTCATTTTCTGTGAATGTGCGAGACTTCTGGTTCTTTAGCCGTTATAGGGAAATAACGAGAAGAATAAGAAAATTCAGTAAACTGTAAAACTGCTTTTGCTACAAACCAGTGTGTTCATATTTAAGATATTTATATTAAAACTTTGGTAAGACACACTAGTTTGCAATATCAAGCAGTAAAACGAGCTGTTTTGTACAGCCAAAAGTAGCTGGAAGTGGATGACAACGGAAGGAAACCAAATACATAAAATTTACAAATGGCCGCGGTCGCTCTTACGTGAAAAATAAGGTCTATATAAAAAGCGAGAAAAGAACATTTACCTGATCAAAGAACTGCTCTGAAAAAATGTTTTCATTCATCCAATTAAAAAAATCTACATTGAAAAAATGTTTTTATTCATCCAATTAAAAAAATTTACATTGAAAAAAAAATGTTTTCATTCATCCAAATAAAAAAAATAAAATTAGGGTAATGGTTCACATCTATATTTTATAACTTGAGCCAATGAAAAATGACTTGCACTAAACAATATTTTTTATGTCTATGAAAACTATTTTATAAAATCTGGCACAAAGTATATTTTTCTTGTTGAAGAAAGTCAGGTAATTTAAATTCTGTTTTTGATCTAAACAAAAAGATATAGATTTAATCAAAACAAAAATTCTCATTTAAGAAATAATATTACAAATTATTTATAATTACTACAACTGACTGCAGCCACAGCCTTAGATGAAATCAACTGAAATAAAAGACATTAAATCTCTGAAGATCTCAGCAGAGGAGGATTAAACAACTCCACAAACAGCATTACCAGCTTCACTTATTACTAACCAGACCGACTTTATTTCTGTCATATGTTTAAAAGAGTTATTATTGAGAACAGAGGTTTAGATGTTGAATGCTTTGCAAGAAACTTGCAAAAAACAATGTTTTTAATTGGATGAATGAAAACATTTTTTCAGTGTGACTTATCTCTGACTTAAGTCTAGCGCTAGTTCAAGCACTCTCAGAAAAAACTCGTTATAATAACTGAGTCTGTTTACACTGAGAATGAAATGAATCTCTTGCTTACATCGTACGTACATTTGCACATTGTTGTTTATGATGAAAGAAATGGCGAGAGAGTAGAATTCAGTCAGTGAACAAAACTCCGGCATTTCGACTCATCTGAACGCTTCTGATTGGTAATTGCATTAATAAGCTCAACAGAATCATGTGTGATTGATTATACTCAATGCTGTAAAAATGCATAAAATATATGACATAATACGAATCAGGTGGATGAAAAAAACGATTCAGTTGAGTCTTGGGTGAGATAAAATGATTTTGTTTAGCAATAATTTACTGATCATGGAGATGTATTATTATTTATGATCTCTCTACTCTGTTTTCAATGGCAAAGATGAATCATTCCAGAGCTCATCGTGAAGGACGTATAGCTTGTGATGTGACTGAACCTGTGTATGAGAATATAACGGTAAGATGTCCTCATTCATGAAAGAGAAAATCCTGTTCGTCTTTAGCTAGAAGAAATTCAATTCTCTTCAATGTCAGTGTGAAAATATCGAATGTCTACTGAATAACTATGGAAATTCAATGAAACACAAAAAGCTTGCTTGAAAAGTTTTCAGATTTAGAAACTGTATAACATGGTGCTACTTTTGCACAGAGCAAATAGGAAACTGACAACACACCAACAGACAAGACAGAGCAGTTTACTTCCGGTATGAAACAAAGTCTTAGTTTTCACATTTTGTCATTTTTTTAAGAAATGCAAACAATAAATCCTGTTTTGAGGCTCTTCAATGTGTCGTGAGAGATTGACGTTGCGCCTCAGTTCAAGCGGCATATGAACCGATCATCTCTTCCTCTTTACTAGTTTTAACACGATATAAACATGAATGAACATCAGAAGATGTTTCAACCGCGAATAGACGTCATTTGATTTGTATTGAATACACACCGTTTTTCAAGTTCAAATCCACTGATGTTAATCTACTCTCCGGTCTGGTTTGTTTGTCAGACAAAAATGGCAGATTTGGCATTATGATTGGTCAGATCGCCTGTCAGTCAAACTCCCTGCAAAGGGTCAATTGAGTCTTTGGTGAGAAAAATTAGTTTGGTTAGCAATAGTTTACTGATCATGGAGATGAACTGGCAACTAGAATTCATGACTCAAGTTGTTTTCAAACATTAGTTATTTATGATCTCTCTGTTCTGTCTTTAATGGCCAAGATGAATCAGCCCAGCCTTCATCATGACACACGTAAAGCTTGTGATGTGACTGAACCTGTGTATGAGAATGTAAGGGTAAGAGTTCTTCCTTAATTAAAGGTGAAACCCTCCTCACCTCGAGCCAGAATGAATTAAATGTCAGTGTGAAAATATCACATATCTATCAAATAACTACAGAAATTCAAATAACACAGAACACTTTGCGGTTTTCACAGAAAAGCTTGCAGATTTAGAAACTGTAGCTAAGGTTGCGGGGCAGGGTTTAATGTACTGTTTTAATTCACATTTTCTCTCTTTCTTTCTTTCTTTCTTTCTTTCTTTCTTTCTTTCAGCTTGATGGGAAGAGGCCGTAGAACGTGTGATCTTAATGGTTTTACAGAATCATGTATCTTGATATCATGAAAGTCCTTTAATGCAGCATAACTCTCCTGTTTGAATGTTAGATTCCTGTTCAATAAAGACATTTATACATTAGCATATGTAAAGCTTCTTTAAAACAGTTGTGAAATGCCAGACAAATAAAACTGTCTTAAATTGAAATGTACAGTGAAGGCAGTTGGTCATTTTATGAATATGGAAAAAATTTTTCTATTTCTACCAAGTTACATATCAAACACATTTGCATAGAAAAGGGGAAGTTTTTATAATCACTGGCAGATTAACTTGTCTAACTTGTTCCAAACTCAATTTGGTCTTTGTGTACTACTGATGAAAGGCACTGCGAACAAGGTATGTGAGTTTTTAAATTTTATTTAATAAAGAGCTTGTACTTTAAAATGTGAATTTAATAGTATATGCGAATACGTGAAGAATAAAGAAATGTCCTTGTAGATGACAGTAAATATTTTTAGATACTGCACATTAGCTTCAAAACCAGAGTCTTACAGGACTAAATATTGTCTGATCACTGTTATTCAGGAAGTGTCCCACTGGGCAAAGTTACGTCCAAAGGACGTCTTTTTGAAGTCTTGTTTACGTTGAACAGACGTCCACTGAGGAGCCAGAATGAAAGTTTTTATGACGTCTTTTTTTGACGTGTTCTGCACGTCCGATCTAGACGTTCAGTGAACCTCCATACAAGGTTAAAAACTAGTTCAAATGTGGTCAGTGGACATATTTTTAACATCATTTAAGGTTCATTTAGACATAATTTATACTGTTTCTGGACCAAATAAACACTCTCAGGATGCATTAGATTTAAACTCATGTTATTTTAATGTAATTTACATTTGTAATTGCAAAGCAACTCTCACTGTGTTTGTCCAAAAATCAAGAAAATAAAAGAATCTTCACTGAAACAGTGTTGAAGTTTATGATCAAATTAAATGATCAAATAACTGATGATTGAGCATTTGGTAAAATCAACTGCAAATCAAAGACATTAAATCTCTCAAGATCTCAGCAGAGGATGATTAAACAACTCCACAAACAGCATCACCAGCTTCACTCATTAGATTGACTTTATTTCTGTCAGACATCTAGAGAAGCTCTTATTGAGAATTAACAGAGGTTTAGATGTTGATATTTGTTTCATTTGAAGTCACCATTGTGGTGGGCAGTGTTTGATTTAGCTGGGATCTTGGTCCTCATACTTCTTGTGTTAATTTTTTTTTTGGCTGCCGAGTCACAATTGTTGTTGCGAAGGAAGCCAAAATAAACTGAGATCAGGTGTTAGCAGCTCCTTGTTGGTGATGATAAAATCATCAGAAAATGAGCATCTGATGTTATGATTTTAGTTTTGTTTTATGTTTGGAGTTTATAGCCACCAAACCTTGTAAATCTGCAGTACAGGCATCAAGAGCATTGAAATGATCTCTTATTGTGAAGATGGACAAAATGCATATGCATGAAATATTTTGAGAAAACAGATCATGAAGTCACACTCAGACATCAAGATTTTGCTCATGAATCACAACAACGGTGACAATCAAAACAAAAAAGCTTGGGAATTAAGGATGAGTTTGTATTATGAAGCCACCCATCATGCATTGCAGCATGAAGCTTTTTTGTTTGTTTTGATTGTCACCGTTGTTGTGATTCATGAGCAAAATCTTGATGTCTGAGTGTGACTTCATGATCTGTTTGCTCAAAATATTTCATGCATATGCGTTTTGTCCATCTTCACAATAAGAGATCATTTCAATGCTCTTGATGCCTGTACTGCAGATTTACAAGGTTTGGTGGCTATAAACTCCAAACATAAAACAAAAACTATATAAACTTCACAAAAACTATAAACTGGTTCTTCAAATCTGATTGGTTAGCCTTTGGTCAACAAAGATGTTGGAACATGTCGCACTTGGTAAAATCAGGTTCTGCGTGTATAACTTCACTAAACTGACAGTGATTGTTATCGTCCTGCATACTGTACCTAATAACTGTTGTTAAGTAATCTCATTTGTTATGGCTGTGAAGATTGCTGTGGTGACGAAGGACAGAATGGCTCTATCTCTTCCTCTCATCTTTCTGCTCATGATTTCTGGTGAGTCACAGTTGTTACAGCATCACTTTTTAAACATTTTCTGCAATAGCAAACAAAATTTCCCTTATACTCAAGCAGCTCCACTTTTTAGCCAATCAGAAATGCTCTAAGCCTTTGCGTCTACACTTGGGTTGGCTCACAAGTCTTTAGAGGCGGGGCTTAAGACAGAGGAAGTGTGATTGAACTGGCGAAATATAGAAATTAAATGATGATTATATCAACTTGTCTAACAATGTCTTGGATTTAGTTGGATTTCATATTTTGCTCTGCATGTTGATGTGCTTTTTGTTTTGCTTCATCATGATAGTTTGTGTTTTTTTTTGCAACCCTGTTCATACTCATCTGCAGGACTTTTAAAACACTTCTCATCTCACAATAACTCATTGATATTATTTAGTTATATTTGCAAAAACTCAAGCTTCACTGCTGATCTTCTATGTTTTGTGTTGCAGGGGTTTTTGGGCAATCCTGGAATGTGATTTATAAAACTAAATCAATATGTGGTCTTGAAGGATCCACAGTAAACATGTCATGCTCGTATACATACCCTGAGCAGCATAAATTGAATGTTACATTTTGGATAATGTGTGAGAAACAGAACAGAGCAGAAACTATCAAAAGTCTAATAGAATATCCAGAGTATAAAGACAGGGTTAAATACACTGAAGACAGACAAAACAAAACTGCCGTCCTCAGACTGCACAACATCACTAAACATGATGAGAGAGCTTATTGTTTTAGATTAGTAACTGATACTAAAGTGGAAAAATGGATTGGTAAACCAGGAATTCAACTTAAAGTTTCTGGTAATCCACTTCACTCCTTCATTTCTATTAATAATTTCATTTCTTGGTCATGGTTAGATAGATGTGTTTCCTCCAGCTCTTCAGGTAAAGGCACCACAGCTGGTGCTGGAGAAAGCAGCAGTCAATCTGACCTGTGAAACCACATGCAATCTGACAGACAGATTCATCTGGTACAAAAATGGACAGGCTTTAAACATCCACAGCGAAACACTGCAGCTTCAGTCAGAGCGCAGTGATTCTGGCCGTTACAGCTGCGCCGTCAGAGGACATGAACATCTGCCCTCTCCTGCTGTCAACATCACGGTCATGTGTGAGTGGATATTCAGTCACTCAGAATAATGAAAACTGATTTCAAAATATATCATGAATGGAGTATTTGTCACAAAGTTACATATAAGCAGTCTTCAACCAGACAATCAATCAAAAAAGCTCTGTGCTTTTGAATCCCAGAGATTTTGCACATGAGCCCCTGCTGGTCGGTGCTGTAACTACACCATTTGTCTGCAAAGAGTGTCTTTCTCCACTGACAGCCAATCAAAGCCATGTATTGTCATTAAAAAAATTTTTTTTGATTATTTTTGTGTGTGAAGATTTCCAAAATGGCTGAATTTCTTGCCTTTAATTCAAGATCTAATTATAAACTCCTTTGTTTTGTGGTTGAAATACAATTGTTTGTTGCATAACTAAAGAAACAAATTATTGCACACATTATTCTGGCTCTCGTCAGATAAAAAAAAACAAAAACAGACTTACTGTAGTAGACTAGTCTCTACATATGGTCTCTACATATTTATGGGTATATCTGTCTATACTTTGGTCCACAATGTGATTTATTGCCGATTGTCCTTGATCAATTTTATTGTTAATAAATAAGAAGAACATGAAGTAAAAATCACAACAGTGTGCAGTCACCTTCCTGGAAAGAAGAAATGACATGAAAGGTGAAAGTTATTTTTCTGCATCTGTTCTGTTATCTGCAATGATATTGAGGTGATAGGACATGATAAGAGGCCATCTGGAAAATTGTGAGAAAATAATAATAATAATAATAAAAATAAATATAAATAAATAAAACCATCTTGTTTTACCTCTAGATCCTCCAAAGAGCGTCTCAGTGTCCATCAGTCCGTCTGGTGAAATAGCAGAGGGAGATTCAGTGACTCTGAGCTGCAGCAGTGACTCAAACCCTCCTGCTCTGATCTTCAGCTGGTTTAAGGAGAATCAAAGCTCAGCTGTTGGATCTGGACAGAGTTTCAGCATCTCCAGCTTTAACTCCAGTCACAGCGGACGCTACTATTGTGAGGCTCAGAATAAATATGGATCTCAGAAATCAGCGTCTGTTTCACTCACAGTTAAAGGTATTTTGTATACACAGACACTCCTGTGCTCGTCTTGTTTAAAGGTTGAATTCTAATCAATCCCTAACTATATCTATCATCCCTATGTTTAAAGACTTTAATAAAAATAAACAATCTTGTCTCTGTCTTTCCTTTTAGGTGTTTGGAATACCTTGTATATCATTGCTGTCTGTGTCACTACTGCAGCTGCAGCTGGATTTGGGCTCTTGTTTCTCATCATCATCATTGTGCACAAAAGGTCAGCAAACAGAATATAACATAACATTCATTTTAACATATTCAGAAACTTGACAGATTCTCTAATTTTGCTAAATCATATATCCTGTCAAAATGGTGTTTTTCAGGTATTTTTAGTTTTGAGCAGTGAAAATAAAAATGAACTAATTTAAAGTGACATTGTTTATCTACAAAATGTATCTACAAATATTTTTGGTAATGTTTTAGCCATTTTTTAAAAGTCTTTTACAGTTTTAACAACTTTTACTTTTTTTGCATAACAAAAGGACTAAGAAAAGAAACAATGACTCTATGGACACTGAGCAAAAAAAGGTGGGAAAGTCACTTATTCTATGCTGTAAAAAATGTCTTGGTAGTAATTTATTTGTATTTTCTGTTAAATAAACAAACATTTCCTTTAACTTTAATACACAAACCAATGCAATACATCATTCAAAATATGAGTAAAACACCTGAAAAGATGATGAAATGACATACATTTTTCTGTAGGTAGCATGTTAATTATCATACACTTGCAAACATTGCAAATGTGCAGAGCTAAATGTTCATGGATTGCGGTAAATTCACAAAAGACGTTCCAGTTTAAGTCACAATGACTCTGTTGCAGACGTCTGCAGGAAAGGCCTCTGAATCCAGAGCTGCTGAAAATGCTTCTGTCCAAGATTGCAGAGATACAGACACAAAGAAACCTGAAGAGGAGGAGATTGAGTACGCCAGCATTACAATTCACCATCCTGCTACTGACACCGAGTGAGAAAACATGAATTATTCTGTCTTAACATAAATCATTGTTATTTGGAATTATAATGATATAATAAACCAACAGATCACATTATTGGTTCATGAAACATGCATGAAAGGCCAATCTTTGCACAGCACCTTTAAAAGTCTGTTTAGCTTCAGCAAGTTTCATGCTCTGTGATGATCTCACTCTCATTTATGCATTTGTCATTTTTGCAGATCTACTGCAAGCCAAGAGACAGATTTATCTGTGGTTTACAGCAGCATCAGATGATCCAGACTGTAGATCCAGACCATAAGAAGAACTTTTCTTGCTTTAGTATTTTTTTGTTTCATTTAATCATGTTTTTGAGCGTGCATTGTTTATTAAGCATCTGCGGCTCCATCTTAGTTAAAACTCTGAGCCATTTAAGCCAGCTAAACAAACACAGTGCTGTTCATGCAGTGTGAGGCATCTCTCTCTCTCTCTAATGACATTTAAAAATTTTGCAGCTTAAAAAGTCACAGCTTAAATGTAATTTTGCAAAGTAAAATACATACACTTTTATTTATGTGTATTTAAATCAACCTCAGAAGACGTGTTCTGCTCAGCTGTGGGCAAAACTCACCTTTACAGAATGCATTGCCATATTTCCTGTGCTAATAAAAAGGTACAAACACTTCACTGATTTCAGAGTCTTCCCTAGAATTTAAGACTGGGTAGTTAATATCACATCCTTCTCACGTGTTTAGTAAACTATTAAAATATATATAAAAAATAAACCTCCCTTACTTAAAGAGTGTGACAACTAACACCATTCTCCAGAAATATGGATCGTTTTGGGCTGTAAATATTCTATTCTATTGTATTCTATTGTATTGTATTCTATTCTATTCTCATATCTGTCAAAACTCAACCACTAGGGGAGCTGAACCCGCCGAGTGTGTGAGAGCTGGATTTGAAACTTGATGACTGAAAGCGTGCAAATGTGGTCTGTAACGTTATCATAACACGTCTGTTCTGTCTTAAGATGCAACGTTTGCACTTTATTGGGTACTGATGAAGAAAGCTAAGGTGAGAGTGTATTCATATTATTTATGACAACTTTTATACATTTTTTTCTGTGAGTGCGGATGTTCACCATGAGATCTTATTTGGGATGCATATGTTCACTTCTTTTCTAGAAGATGTCTACTGAGATACCTTCATCTGATCGATTTTGGATGTATCCTTTATGATATCCCATAGACATGCCTAGTAGTGAACCGTACGAATGATGACTGACTTTTGACCACAATATTTTGATATGAAAATGTCAATATTTTTATTAATCTATTAGTTTGGATTTATATTGCTTAATGCACATCTATTTTGACAAACTATATTTTTCTCCTGTCTATTGCTGCGGTTATCACATATGTCAATTATTGAAAGTGAAATCTCGCATTTATAAGAGGGATGAGGGATGAGGGATTTAGATGTCACTCTTGAAACTTGCTGTGTGTAAGGTGTGGCCATTGGTCCTTCTAACACCAAAAAAACAAACAAAAAAACTTTCATTCAAATTCTGACCGGACTAGCAAATTGCACAAAGAGTGCTTCCTTTATATTTACTAGAATCTGTCATTCACTTCAGTTCATCCCGATCTCACAAAGTTGTTATAATCAGTGAAGCTCTCTTCATACACAATGAACCTCTTCTTTACATTGTGTATAAACGTTGTTACAATGAGAGCGTTCACGAGCATGCAGAACTCAGTAGTGTTGAAAAATTCTGGTGTTTTGAACAGTGAGTAATTTCTGAAAAACTTCAGTGCAGTGCACCAATCAGATGTTTTTTTTTTTTACTTTATTACCTTGAAAGGTTTTGTCTTTATAATAGGGAAATTGGTTTGGCTGTAATGCTCAAACAACTTGCAAAATAGTAAAACCAACATGACAAAGAATCGTGATAAAATCGTGATATTTCTGAAAAAAAAAAAAAAAATCGTGATATGATATTTTTTCCATATCGCCCACCCCTATTCACAAATGAGCATCAGTTCAACGCTGGATTTTCGCAAAGTTTGATTCTGAAAGAGGGATCAATACCAACGCTTCGTGCATGAACGTCAGTTACAAAGTAAGCTCGTCATATTTTGTTTTGAAATTGCCTTGCTGAAAGAGCTTCTGTAAGCCTAATATTGCTAAAGCTACCATTGTCTGTTTTCACTGATGCTGCCTTTATGTGCTACTAGAATAATCGTAAATAGGAATGGGGTAGTTAAAAATGCATATGAAAGCAATGTGAGTTGATCGCTTGAGAGTTTCTGACCGTTTCAGTGCGTGAGATTGTTTGTTGTTGCTGGTGTGCCCGAGCCAGTGCTAGCTTTTGAAGCTCCGCCCTCTTCTGAAAAGGGGGTCGGGAGCACCAGCTCATTTGCATTTAAAGGGACATACAAAAAAATGGCGTGTTTTCGCTCATTCCCTAAAAGTGGCAACTTAAACAAGCTATAAAAATGATCTGTTTGGAATTTTGAGCTAAAACTTCACATACACACTCTGGGAACATCAGAGACTTATTTTACATCTTGTAAAAAGTGTCACCTTTAAAATGTGTCACAGATTATAGCATACCTGGAATTCATCGCCAGTGGACAATTCGTCGTTTACATTGATGGTGGGTGCTACTTCAATCATAATCCTATCTTTTAAGTGGCTTGTTACTGTTATTGTTTTCATGAAATTTTGTAAGTTGCTGATAAGAAGTAACCATGATTTTAGTTTACTTTGCTCTTATGTGATTTCTTAGCCTACATCTCCAGTATGTTTGAAATGTACTGTTTTGTCATTGAAGGTATCTTAAATGAAACAAGTACTGCCATTGGCTCAGCTGACTGGACAGCAAAATATATTGCATTTGGAGCACAAGGTGAGTTTGTGGTTTTTAAACAAACTGGTCAGTATATCATCCATCAATAAAGAAAATTACTTCTTGCACATTCAGTCATTTCATGCTGTGTTTCAAGATTTGGGTATGTTCGGTTACAACTTATGTTTCAAACTTACGTTTTACATTCACTATTTTTTCCAAGCAAGAATGTTACTGAATTAATGCCCAAAGTTTTGGTTTGTCTTCAAGTGCATTTGGTACATTTGTGTACCAAATTTAGCTGTATTTAGTTGTATTGGCTAAATAATTTAATAACCCTACACATTTGTCCATTTAATATGAAACAACCTAGTATTGCAACCCTTCATTGTTGTTTCACAAGTAACCTTTACATGCAAAAGGGATATATTATTTATACAAATAATGGCATGATTGTATTTCAAAGTGACATGTTTTTGAATCTTGTACTGTACATATGATTTTTTTTCAAGGTTTTTTTTGGCATAACCTGTTCAGAAATGCTGTTGATGTCCAGACAAATTGTCTGGACAAACTCGTTTCATGCTTGCATTGTAGAACATACTGCATCTGAGATTGAGGTTAGTAGAATGCATATTTTCTATAGATTGCCATAGATAGCTTCTCCCTGGGTAGTGTTGAAGTGTAGGTTCTGGTAGATTGCGTCTGATTGGCTCTCATCCTTAGACATGGTCCTGGATTTCTTTATGGTTGCGTAGGGTCTGTCATCAGGAGCATTCTGATAAACAGCATTAGCCTAAATTAAAGACATAAAGCATCATTCTATTGCTAATAAGCTGTTGAAGTGGCTTATAAAGTAAGCAGAAGTTGTGTGATTGTGGTGGATCAGATCTTATGATGTTCCCGTGCTCCACTCACCTCCTGGCTGTGATGGGAATTGTATATAGATCTAGCAATAACACATCCTGAAATAAAGCAAAGAATATAGAATTTTTTTAAATGTAAAATTTGCAACAAATTAATTTAATATAAAAAATTGATTTTTTTTTGCATGTAATATTTAAATGTTCACACACTTGATTTCTTGACTCTCTTTCTGCACTGACAAACAGTGACCAGTCCAACTACACACAAGATGACCATGATGGCCAGACCAGCAGCAGCGTAAGGAATATAATATAAAGGCACTGGGAATATATGGGCAATTGAGGATGAGTTTCTGTGTTCAGCACCTGCATTTTATGTAGAAACCATTTGGGTCATACCTTTTTTGATTTGCATTACATGATATATGTAAAATGTCAAAGTAACAACAATAAACCCTTGTATAAAGGGGTTGTAACTTGCCTGTTTTTTTGCCTGCTGGACCAGCTGCTTTGACAAAACCTTCAAAAGGAGGACATATCAACATTAGTAAACCCTTACGGTAGAATGCAGGCATTGAAATAAGAGTTTTGACTACCTGTTGATGTCAGTGAGAGTGTGATGTCCTTAGTGGTTGAATATACAAAAACTGAGTGTCTTGGTTTAGTCGAGTGCATTTCAGTGCTTATTTGTGTGTCCTGTGATGAGTCACTTCTTCCATGTTTCCAGTGTTAGCTATTTATAAGTTTTAGAGTAATTTAGAGTAAAAACATGTCTATCTATCTGCTGTCAGCCTAATGAAATAGCTCTATGACACTTCTTATTTTGCCATTTAATATGAAACAACATGGTAGCACTGCAACCCTTCATTACTTTGTCTCACAGGCAATATAGCTATTAAAATATAAGATTAATGGTCCGGCAGTATAATGAAATGCATAATATTATGCGTCATTCCTACCTTTAGATACTGTCAGACTGACTTTCTTAAATGTGTCCAAACCAAATCTGTCCACTCCACACCAGTAAATCCCAGAGTCTGACTCCTGTAGATCAGTGATGTTCACAGTGAAGGTTCCAGCTCCATCATCCTTCAGTGTGTATCTTCCTGTAGGTGTCTGGTCAGATTTCACTAAAATATCTCTGTATCCACATGGATCTCTGCAGAAATACTTTATGTTGTTTGAAGCCCAGCTGTGGGAACATGTAATTATGATGTTTCCTTCACTATATCCTTGTGTAGAAATGTCACCAGTAGTTGAATTAAATTCTGTTAGATAAAAAAAGAAAGTCTGTTAGGGTTAGGGAGTTTGTAGGAAATATTGTGTTTGCACTGTCAGTTCCTCTTCAAGACTCTTCAGTTTCAGTTATTCATTTGCAAAAGTAACTTACTGTTACACTTACTGTATTTATGGTCCGATAACTTTACAAAAGGAAGTGTGAATGCTTCACAACCACTTTATTTATTTCCTATAAATGTGTTATTTATAGCACAAATGTAAACTGACAGATACAATCAGTGGAGAAATTGTTTGGTCAGAGTCAGAGATTTCAGGCTAACACACATTTATGACCTTTCTCTGTGTGTTAACTAGTTTGAGCTCCTGTAATCAACTAGAGGTTATTGCTGTTTTTCACCCATGTCTCCATTTGGGTTTTGCCGTACTTATAATTATTAATCCAGTGCCATTAGGATTTTATCTTATTTAAATGATTATTTGCATATTTACGAGTTCAATAACATTGCAACCTGTTTGATAATGTTGCCATGTCTGCTGTGGTTGTTGTTATAAATACAACCCGAATTCCGGAAATGTTGGGACGTTTTTTAAATTTGAATAAAACAAAAACTAAATGACTTTCAAATCACATGAGCCAATGTTTTATTCACAATAGAACATAGATAACAAATGTTTAAACTGAGAAATTTTTACAATTTTATGCACAAAATGAGCTCATTTCAAATTTGATGCCTGCTACAGGTCTCAAAATAGTTGGGATGGGGGCATGTATACCATGTTGTAGCATCTCCTCTTATTTTCAAAACAGTTTGAAAACGTCTGGGCATCGAAGTAATGAGTTTCTGGAGTTTTGGTGTTGGAATTTGGTCCCATTCTTGTCTGATATAGGTTTCCAGCTGCTGAAGAGTTTGTGGTTGTCTTTGACGTATTTTTCGTTTAATGATGCGCCAAATGTTCTCTATAGGAGAAAGATCTGGACTGCAGGCAGGCCAATTCAGCACCCGGTCTCTTCTACTACGAAGCAATGCTGTTGTAATAGCTGCAGTATGTGGTTTTGCATTGTCCTACTGAAATACACAAGGCCTTCCCTGAAATAGACGTCGTCTGGAGGGGAGTATGTTGCTCTAAAACCTTTCTATATCTTTCAGCATTCATAGTGCCTTCCAAAACATGCAAGCTGCCCATACCGTATGCACTTATGCACCCCATACCATCAGAGATGCTGGCTTTTGAACTGAATGCTGATAACACGCTGGAAGGTCTCCCTCCTCTTTAGCCCGGAGGAAACAGCGTCCGTGATTTCCAACAAGAATATCAAATTTGGACTCATCTGACCATAGAACACTTTTCCACTTTGAAACAGTCCATTTTAAATGAGCCTTGGCCCACCATGTTCACATGTGGCTTCCTTTTTGCATGATAGAGCTTTAGTTGGCATCTGCAGATGGCACAGCGGATTGTGTTTACTGACAGTGGTTTCTGGAAGTATTCCTGGGCCCATTTAGTAATGTCAATGACAGAATCATGCCGATGAGTGATGCAGTGTCGTCTGAGGGCCCGAAGACCACGGGCATCCAACAAAGGTCTTCGGCCTTGTCCCTTGCGCACAGAGATTTCTCCAGTTTCTCTGAATCTTTTGATGATGTTATGCACTGTAGATGATGAGATTTGCAAAGCCTTTGCAATTTGACATTGAGGAACATTTTTAAAGTATTCATAATCTTTTTATGCACTCTCTCACAGATTGGAGAGCCTCTGCCCATCTTCTGAGAGACTCTGCCTCTCTAAGACACCCCTTTTATAGCTAATCACGTTACAGATCTGATGTCAATTAACTTAATTAGTTGCTAGATGCTCTCCCAGCTGAATCTTTTCAAAATGTCTTGCTTTTTCAGCCCTTTGTTGCCACCGTGTCAACTTTTTTTTTAGACATGTAGCAGGCATCAAATTTGAAATGAGCTCATTTAGTGGCTAAAAGTGTAAATGGTTAGATCACTGTTCAATTTATTTATTTATTTATTTATTTATTTATTTTAATCGTAGGCACTGAAATAAAATACTAAATGCGTAAAAGTTTGTTAGACTCACTAAAGCAAATGAATTTCAATGAATTAAGCACTGTTAATAAAACTTCTCACTGTACACTAAAATGTTTTTTTAAAGTAAATAAAACAATTATTATTTAAAAAATAAAACAAAGATTATTTAAGCATTCAGGAAAATATTATTTCAGATTTTGTAATTCAAAATTTCATGTTTATGTCAATGTGTTACATACTTTTCAGAGTACATAAAGGCCCGTTCACACCAAAGAAGATAACTATAAAGATAACAATAAAGATACAGTTCTAAAAATCATTCTCAGTATTAAAGAATAGCGGAGTCCACATCACATCTATAATGACAAAAGCACAGAGAAATTATATCATTGGAATCATTTTCAAAATGATTTTTTTCCAGCTGATGAACGATAAAAACATTGACACCCAATCATTCAGAAACCTGAATCACATATCTATAAACAATTTACCTGATTGAAACATCCAAAGCCAGAGAACATGGAGGAACTTCATTTTGAAAAGGGATCCTATTATGTCCGGTCTATCCCAGATTTCGTTTTCAATGCTCTGATATTGACCAACTGTTGCAGATGTTGGAGTTCTGTTATACTATGAAGCTCAGTAGTAAACATGTATGCCTATGTCCTCCTGTTAACGCCTTCTCACATGTAAGCTGGTTTCTAGACGCCTACACACTCATATCCAGAACCTGACCACTTCCTCTTGATTAACTTTTGGTTTGAATGGACATTCCCTTTCCACACAGGACCAGGGTCAGGTTAGTTCTGCCTGTCACTGTTGATAATGTGAGGGTTGAGGTGGGCAGTCTTATTCTAGGCCCATGTGAAATAACCCCTTCAGAGAGAGTCATGTGCTGCCTGTACATTAGTCAGAATGATATTTCAGTGGTTAGGAAGTAGAGGGAATACTAAAAGCTGTTCTCCAAATTGTAGATTGTAAATACAAATAGTAATAACAAATAGTGGTGTAGTGTGACAAAATGTTACAGTGTTGTTAATATCACAGTTCGTGGGAGAGTTCTTGGGAATTAAAATCCTTGCATGACATTTTTAGGTTGTCAAGACATAAATAAGTAAATAAGATTATTATAGCAGAATATTTCATTAACTCGCCTTGATTAAAAAAAATACATAAGGTTATTAATGAGAGAGTGCAAAGAAAAATCCATCTTCCATACCATGTCTTTACCCAAATACACATTGATAAAACTATAAATGTTGTTTTAAAGCTGTTGGAATTACATTTGTCATTCACCAGTGAATGTTAAGTAATCTGTACAAAAAGAAAAGTGCATTACTGTTTTCCGTTTATGAAGTTTTCATCTCTAGCTTTCTAGTTTGTAGTTACTTAGTGTAAATGTAATTTTAATGCTGTCAACATTTTTTTTCCCCAGACTACATGATAAAATATAGCTAGCTTTAGTTATTGTAGTTTAGTAAACTACTATCAAAAGAGTAGCTTGGAAAGCCACATAACATTCACTACCCGCTTCCCTCAAAATGAGGTGCCTCATTTTCACTTTCTTTGATATTTAGTTGGTTTGGTTGCTGTTCATATAGTTTTAGTCTCTCTGGCTGTTTGCAGAAGTTTACAGAAGATTCCAGGAACTAATTATTAAATTATATATATATATATATATATATATATATATATATATATTTAAGTTTATTCATATAGCAGAAACAATATGCCGCTCTTCTGAAGTTGGGATGATCACTCTACCATCAAGGTACAATGGATGTTAAGTGTCAAGAGCTAATATTTGATAATACTTGATTATTTAATAATAAATTTGCAGGCTTGCTGAATTAAATGTACTTGTCTTGAACTTGAGATCTGGGATTGTTGGTCTAGAGACTGATTCTCTGAAACTTATTAATTGATGCAGCAATCAGAGATTTCCATATACTTCATTTGACTGGACCATGCTGAGGTTTAGATTCTGATAGACTGAATCTGAATGGCTTTTTCTGACTTCAGTGTTGTCTGTAGATTTCATCTCTGTGCTGTTCTGTACGAAAACGAAAGCACATTGTTAATGTGGCTGCCAGGCATTTGTAAAATGATGTAAAGATTAGACATTCGACAGGATCAGTATGGTCAGTATCTGCCTTGCAGAATCACTGGCATCACTCACCTCTTCAACTTCGCATGCATTGTTTCTGTTGACAGGCGTTGCTGTTGCGCAACCGAAGGAAATTGTAAAAAGAGACGAGAGTATTGGCTTTTTTAATTCGAATCAGGCATCGAGTTATTTTGATATTTAGCACAGTCTGTGTGTACTGTATGTGCACATACTTTCTGAGGTCTCGACTCTCTGCACAGATGAACAGTGGCCAGTCTGACTAAAAATAAGATTGCTGCTATGACCAGACCACCGACAACATATTGTGAAGTGTGTGCAGACACTGAGGAAATGAGAGAGAAAACTGACATAAAAATATCTGCAGATCGAATACTGTTACTGTTGGTACTACCAAAGAGTATAGAATACCAAGAGGCGAAACTCTGATGCTTTTCGGGCAACAGCCACTAGGTGGCGCTTCGGTAGCGCGGCCGCCATTTTGGGGTGAAAGTTCCAACTGGACAACGTTACAGATATACAGAAATAGACAGAATAACAACGAAAGAGAGGTTAAAGTGGAATAAAAGAACGCAAATTGGGCAATCCACTGCAAAAACTATCAGTGTGACAGTGAAAATCTTGCTTTTTATCGTTTTCCCAAAGACCCTGACAGGTAATTTTACACAAAAGTGTATTGTGTTTTGAAGTGGGACATAGCGCTGTCTTATGCACCTGCTAACTTTTAACTGTTTTTAGTCTAGTAGTAAACTTTAATCCTTTTAGGAACTGCATAATCCTATAGAAATATAGAAACCATAATAATGATTTATATGGATATGACACTATAGTTATAATGAGCTTAAATGCAACTTCACACATTTACAATTACTTACTGTCTATATTATTATTTACTATTACTCCAGAAGGTCTGAAATATATATGTGTGTATATATATATATATATATATATATATATGTGTGTGTGTGTGTGTGTGTGTGTGTATATATATATATATATATATATATTGTACGTTTTAATCTCCTGGAACACACTACAAACATGATCTAGATTAGAACATGATGCATTGCTGTGTCTGTCATAATTAAATAATTAAACAATTTTGGAGAAAGTGGCTGTACTTGTGTTTTGTTTTTTTCTATAAAAACGTTTTTTTGTTGTTGTTTACCGTCTTCCTTTAACGGACATATAAGACAATACTGCAAAAACAGTTTACTGTCAAGATGTCCTGTTATATATTTATTGTCCAACATTCCTAATTTTTCTGTCATTAATTTAATGTCATATGTTATTAATTCAGTGTTTATAATGTTAACACATATTTTCAACCGAAACTGGTTTCTAGAAAGCAAAAATTTTTGTAAAAAAAAAATAAATAAAGGGAAGACTTTAAAATAAAGTCTGTGAAATAAACTGTTAAAAGCATTTGATGATCACTAGTCTAGTGATTGTACATTATTGTCATCGTTCAGGCTGTATTTCAGCTTTAATGTACGGTATTTTTGAACAAAGCAGCTGATATTTAACAAGGAAAATGTACGATAGAACATAGATATGGGTAAGTAAAGTATATAAAAATACATATATACTTTAAATGTGTTATTGTAAGTTGGTCAAGCGCGACTGGCTGCTATTATTCTACGGCGTTTTTGTGTAGGTGTCAGTCCAAAATGGCGGCGGCACAGTTTTGTCATGGGCGCAACTGTTGCTATGGAGCGTTCTATTGAGTTTCGCCTCTTGGGCTTCTATACTCTTTGGTACTACTGTACTTTGAAACTACTCAAAAACATAATCTTATATAAATCGGTGGTTATCAAACCTTGTCATGGAGTAACCCATCATAACAAAATTTAGATGTTTCCTTTGCTGAACCTTTTCTAATCAGCAAATGAATTGAATGCATCTACAATATGAAGTGCTGGGATACTCTATGAACAGGGTTAAAACCAGTACTGTTGAACATCAAAATGAATTAAATGTATATTGTTGCTCACACATGTAAATTTCCACTGAAAGATGCAGATATGTCTACATGCCTTGGTAAAAATTGTACAACACCAAAGCCATAGTGTTTCTCAACTCCAGTCCTGGGGACCCACCTACCAGACTGTTTTAGATGTTTTACTAATTCAAGCACCTGATTCAACACACCAGCTTTTTAGTGCTCCTTATTTGGGAGTCACACTTGTTGTCTTCATGGTCAAAAGTGACCGGACACCTAAAATTGTACCATCTGGTGGGAGTAAAATAAGAAAAACATCTGCAATTCCATGTTTTAGCCACTAGATTCCTATATAGCTCTATATAAAAGGCCTATAAATTCTCTAATTGTTTTTAGACATAAATACTTAATTTTATTAAGTTGTGGGTTTGGATATATGTTTAGACATTCTCAAAGACAGCTTTTTGTAAAGATTAAATTTAAAAAAAAAAATTTTTTGGGTTTGAAATGTTGATTTGAAGCATCAGTTTTTGAATTATTATTAATACAGTCAAACCTGAACACAGAGAAAGCATTTTGTTACACAAAACATCCAAATTCTATAAAAATGTAACAAAAATGAACAGGAATGTTTTATCAGAGCTTAATCCTTCTGGGTTTGATCTGATTTCAACCTCTTATTTCAGTTTTCTGACTCATTTTGGCTATATGGTTACAGCCATACCAATTCATTTAAGTGTGTATAATTGTGTATGTGTGTATTGTAATGGTCTGGGTGTTTGTTCCCTTAAGACTCGGATTCAGGGTTTCCTCTGCCCCTGCACTCGTGTGTATATGCTGGGGAAAACACATTGTACTTACTATCGTTTGTTGGACCTTCCTTTAACACTAATACATTCGTTGATGGTGACCTGCATGTTTCTTTCTTCCATAACGCACAATAGGTTACAGTATGTGTGTGTGTGTGTGTGTGTATGTGTGTCTGTTTTGCACTCTTGATGTTTTAGAGTGTAACTCCTTCCTTGCTGTCCAATTTTTTACTGCATTGTAGTTGAATTATTGTTTTTATTTTACATATTTGCTGTGTTACAGTCACACGAGTTCATAGGTGTGTGTGTGTGTGTATAAGTGTGTATGTACGGTTGTGTGTGTGTGTGTGTGAGTGGATGTGTTGGTTTTGCACTCTTGATGTTTTAGAGTTTCACCCCGTCATTGCTGTGTACTTTTTTTCTGCATTGTGGCAGATTTGTAGATTGTGTTTTTGTTGATTTCCCATTCAGTCATCATTTTTGACCGAAGACAAGAAGTGTGACAATTTTTTTTTACGACCACTTAGCCTGCTCGAATCATGTAAAAATCATGATTTTTTTGTGTTCACATTCTAAATGCCATAAAAGTCACCAAGTTCCATACCATTCTGATGAAGTTGTGATTTTTAAAAATTCAAAACAGAAAATTTTTCAGTCCGAAGAGCACCAGAGGGTTGAATGAGGAGGCATCTGTAGCACTCTGTGAAGCAAATGCCATTCTGGTTCATTTTTAGCCTTGGCAAAGGCTGCTAAATGTTCTGTATATGGTTTAAAATTAGGCTGAAATTGTTACCTGTTACTAAGGTTGAGAGTTTGAGTGCATCAGGACTTGAATCTCTGGAGGTTAGGCTTGCTGTGGTAGAAGGAGATTCTGAATGTGCTGCTGGTGTAGTTGTGTGCGAATCCAGGGATGTTTGTGTTTCTTTGATGCTTTCATTTAGATCTATGTGTGAGGAAAGAAAACTAAATACCACCAAGAAAAAAAGTGAAATACGTTGGAGAAATTTTGTCATTCTTACCTTTAGATACTTCAGACATGACTTATATATATGCTAAAAACATATATGTCTATAGCAGCTTTCTTCACTCCACATGTTGATGTTTTATTAGGTAAAATGATGACGAAAACTAGAAGACGGCTATGCTACACAACTTTCTTCAACAAACTCTTTTCCCCTGAACTTTGGTCAAGCTTACTTATTTTATGTATTAGAGAAATCTAATACATTGGCGAGCCACCCCAAACCACTGCTTAGCCAAATACAGAAAAATCTAACAATCTGAAATGTCCACAGACTGCTGTATGCAGTGAGGATGGAGAGTCCACAGCAGCATCCTGGAAATGGTCCAGTGCCATCACTCTGCCTCAGAGGTGGGTAGTCCAGGGGCCAAAGAGTAAAAGTCCTGCCATATTTTTGTTCCACCCATGAACTCAGCAGCTGATTTCACCAGAGGAGGAACC
>JAFVLL020008493.1:0-27923 GCA_021397915.2 Tor tambroides
ACTAAACTCTGCAGGACACTGGCCCTCCAGGACCGAGTTTGGGCATCCCTGTGCTAGACAAAGTAGGATAACCACTTACCGCTTGTATGTCCGTTTAGTCCACTTCCAATGCAAGTGGTTGGCCGAGGCTTCTCCAGTTATTTGGGACATTCACACTGAAAGCAATTTGTAGAAACCATGATTCATTCAGTTTCAGTGAGAGTAGACAATTGAGCAATTAAGTAGACAATTGTGCACACTTCAACTTTTATGCAAATGAGCAGCGGCAACTAATGAAAGTGCAGACCATGTTCTGCCACCTGATAGAGTTAGATACTAAGGTCAGGTGAGAGCCAGTTCACACAGAAAGCATGTTTGTGTTCTATTCTGCTGCTTTTAATTGTTTTCTACATAAATTAGATGTATTAGATGATGTCTTTAACTGGTGCATCATGTCTTGCTACTTTTAGCCCCATGTTTTCAAGTTGTTCGTAAGAATGCATCCTGTGTGAACCCATAAGATACCTATGTAGATTCTGCTATCATTGGGAACGCCCTTGTACAGTATGTTGCCAGTTATAGCTGTTTCAAGCAAAACATAGCTCAATTAAGTATTTTAATCGTTGTCCAAAAATTGGACAGGATGAATGAACTGCTTGGTTGCAGTTTTACCAGAAAATATATTAATATGTATTAATTAGGAAGTGTCAGTAAAAATCTATTGGTAGCCACAGCCATGAAGAAAACCTCTTCGGAAGTAGTATTTATTATTTATATAACTATAAATAATAGTGTTATTTATATTTGTAGTATTTATAAAATTTTTAAATTAGCTTTTATTTTTAGAATTTTAAGTTTAGTTTAAAGTGCATGGAAAGGCATATTTTTCCTGATGTTGTCAATACATTCTGATTGCTTTAAAAGATTGCTTGGGTTTTACTAGATTCACTGATATTTAGTTGAAGAATCTGCTATGCATTTGGTATGTCATAGACAGGTGGCCTCTGATGTTCACAAAAGCTAAACACTCATATATGCTTAGGGTTTGGTGTTGAGCAAATCTTTGTATGGGCGGAGCCAACAATTTTATTTTAGTATGGTAGCTTATGTATTTTGGACCTGTGCCCAAGCACCGCCTTCATGCAATGGTTACCATATCCTGGTTGCTCAATAATTTATGAGAATACGACCAAGAGCATCTGGTCAAAAGTGATGTAAATGCACTTATTTCTTGTGTCATATCTGTGTTAACACATATAGACTGGCATATTTGTTGCATAGTGGTGTACATTAGGCTCACAGAGAAAGTCCAAAGGTTATTTAATGTGTCTCAGTAAGTATTGTTGACTTTGGCTAAGCTCTAGATGGGCACTGCCTTGCCTGGGCACACAATGTACAACCAAGATGCAGCCCACCCTTTTCCAGGATGTTTACCATGTGTATGTGGGCACTGGTAAACAGGCACATGGAAAGGTCTGCTCACATCCTCAGTCTGCTTTGTGGTATTTCTCAAGTGTGTGGTATTTCCCAGAGCACCGGCTCTTCAGAGTGAACAAGATGAATTACCCTAAGCTAGCTCAAGTTGTACTGTTGGCTCGGTCTTTACATTTTTAATGATGTTAACTGGTAGCATTTAGCAGATGTTTTGTGATACAGAACCCTCAAACAACCCAGTTTCAGTGACTACTGAAACTGTTATTTTTGTTGACAGATGCTGTTTTGTGAAAAGCTGATTAGTTAGCAGCAAACTGCATCTGCAGGCATTTTAATTCTGCTGCGTAACAGAACTGCAGCTCTATACAAAATATATTTTCTGGCTTACCACACTGAGCATTTAAATTGAGAATATTACAACTTGATTTGTGTTAAAAAAAGTCATAAAATCTAATGGATATGAGGTGGTGAGACTTGCAGAACTGCTTCTCAGCTCACAAAGAGACTATATCTCACAATTGTTTCGTACAGTGTAACTTTTTTTTATCTCAGTGTGATTTAATATCTCACAGTGTGTGACTGTATCTAAGTATGACTTTATATCTCACAATTGTTTCCTTATAATTTTACTTATCTCACAATTTTTACTTCAAATTTCATAGATTGACTTTATATCTCATAGATGTAATTTTATATAAATATTTATTGTATAACATTTTATATTTTATAAGTATAAAAAATTTGCTACATTTTTATAGTTTTTAGAATATAAATTAGTAATAAATTCTTGTATTCTACATTTCGAAAATCATCTATAGAATCTTCTTATGGAGACGAAGATGTTTTGTTCATCCATGTGATGCCTTCAGTTTTGTCTCTGTAGTCTTTAAGTGGCCTATTTTCAGTCATGACTGTGGAGAGGCCTGTAACTTTATCCTGCCATTAGCCCCATCACACATTGTCTAGGCTTTCCAGCATTGATCCACTGAGCTTGCTTCTTTTGTGGATCAATTCTAAAGCTTTCTAAAGGCAAAGGGTGTGGTGGAGCCAACATAGCGTACAGTGAAAGGTTCTCTATAGTTTGTAGATTCAACATTTGCATGGCTATCTCCCAGAGCTGCTTTTTGCATGTAGTTGTGTGGAGAAATCAGTTTAAAAGCTCCTGTTTAAAGGTTTTTGTGTAGTTTTTTGGTGTTAGTATGCTTAAAATGCACACAACTATAAGTACGCCATTCGTAAGTTGATTCCCCCAAAATGTGTAAACACTGTGGAGCAAAACATTGCTCTGTTTAAGTATCCTGACCAGCCTGACAACAGCAATGCTGACTTAAAGGGGTCATATGATGCGATTTCAAGTTTTCCTTTCTCTTTGGAGTGTTACAAGCTGTTTGTGCATAGATAAGGTCCCTGCAGTTGCAAAGACTAAAGTCTCAAAACCAAAGAGATATTCTTTATTAAAGTTAAGACTCTGCCACGCCCCCTTAAAACGGCTCATTTAAACACACCCTCACATGTCTACGTCACGATGTGGCAAGATTTGCAAAAAACCATCCAAATGTATACGCAATGAAAGAGGGCGGAACTATTATTCTCGCTGTAGTATTGTTGCTGCCGCCGGCACCATGTCGTGGAGACGCTGTGTTTCGTTGTGAAAGCGAAACTACTTTGTTTGGGCTTCCAAAAGAGGACACAACTAGAAATCAGTGGTTAAGTTGTATTTACAACACTGTTCCAGAACAGTTCAACCCAAATATTAGAGTGTGTGCACTGTTCAGCACATTTTACAGAGGATTATTTCCTGAACATGGAAGTTAGCCTACAATGCTGGCTTGCACAAAGGCTGTTTCTATAAAGTGGGGCAATTCCAACTTTGCAAGGACAGTCTGGCACTTCTGACTGACAGCCTGTAAGTACGTTTCTGCTACTGACTATTCAAACATGAGTTTTGAGCAGTGTAGAGTAGTGCTTGTTGTTTGTCGTTTCTCCGATCACAAATGCAGACATGGTAATGTTTATCGCGCCATGTAAAAAGACAGTATAAGTCATTGTAATCAGTAATTATGTCCCCACTGGATGCAACAAATGCCTTGTTTATAATGGGTTTTATTGTTTTTGTGTCATCGCGCCGGGACACGGCATCACAAGGGGGCGTAACATTTCCGTCTCACGCTTGAGGTATTCGGCCAGTCACAACGCACTGGATAGCTGGCCAATCAGAGCACGGCTCGCTTCTCCGAACGATGAGTTTTGTAAAAATCGACGCGTTTCAGAAAGGTGGGGCATAGAGGAGCAACAATAATGTACAGTATGTGGAAAATAATGTGTTTTTTGAAACTTAAACCGCATAAACACATTGCATTACACCAAATACACAAAATAATGTTCTTTTTAGCAACGTCATATGACCCCTTTAACCAATGGCATGAGATTGGGGCGTGGCTATGTGTTTGCTTAAGCAATGGTGGACAATGATGGTTGTTTAGGAAACCTATTTGTAAACAAATGTTATTTTAATTAAAATTTTGATGAAACGGAAGTAGCATCAGATCGTTTTTTTCCGTATTTTGATGTTCATTCCAGTTACACAGATTGTTGGTTATAATTATAAAACAGTTTGCTAGGTTTTCAGTTTTTTATAGTTTATATAATTAGTAGTAAATTCCGCACAACTGTAAGTAAGCCGTTCATAGGTTGATTCCCTCAAAATGTGTAAACACTGTGTCGCAAAACAGTCTGTCGAGCTTCCTGACAAGCCCAACAACAGCAACACTGACTCAACCAATGGTGTGAGTTTGGGGTGGGGCTATGTATTTGTTCAACCAATGGCAGACAGGGAGAGTGTTTAGGAAACCTGTTTGGAAACAGTAATTATTCTGTTTAAAGTTGCGATGAAACGAAAGTTGCAACAGACCATTCTTCTGTAATTTGACGTACATCCCAGTTAAAAAGATTATTAGAAAAGAAAAAAATGTAGGCCAGGGACTTTTTTATTCAATATTTTTATTATCAATCTGAGCTTGCAGGCGATCATAAAAAAGGGGCGGGGTTTAAGCAAACAATGTTCGGAGATGTCATCCGTGTTATGATGTTTTAATTAAAAATTGCTAGTTAAAAACATAAATATGAATGAATTAAATGGATGAATTGTTCACAATAACAACAATAACGTGCATTTAGAAAATATATGCAGACTATAATTTGTGCTTAGTGATGCCAGTAGCAGAGAAATGAGACGCTTCATTTTTAAAGCACCAGCGCTCTCATTAGACTGTTTTTCCAGGAAACGACATTCGAATTAAACTGGCATTAATGACATTAACGTTGTTGTTTCCTGTTGAAGATTCAGTGTTTGTAGATTAGCACTGGAGAGATCCTGTGCGGTCACGCTCACAGTCTGTACATAGGACAGAGTGAGTCATTCATTCGGGCGTCAGAATAGAGACTGACATCACCAGCAAATGCAACACCCAACCTTAACTTCAATAGGCCTTATAAACCAAACGGGTTTAGCTACACCCAGTGTAACATTTTCATTGTACGGAAAAACATTGTTTCACGTGTATGAATAAAATATGACATTCAGGTATTACATAATTGTGTTCTCTTTTTCAGAGTCCTTTATATCGGACTGGCCTGTAACACCGCACGCTATCTGTACATCTCCTACCTGGAGAATGCATGGATAGTTTTACCCATGGAGGTGCTTCAAGGTGAGAAATCAGGGGGAATTGTGTTGCCCGACTGGCCTTATCAAACAGGAAGTGGAGTTGGGCTTGGTAAGGCTGTGTCCTTGAGTGACCACAGCTGACGTCGAGATCATCTAAGGACATGATTTAGCTGTTTTTGCAGTATATCTGACAGCTTATTTCACATCAGATACGCTATTGCAATCACACAGTTACAGTTTAGAAATAATCAGACATGTTTAGGCAGTGTTGTTTGTTTTAAGCTGAAAGAAATGTTACTGATACTTAGGAGGCTAGATGGCACAATACATTGTTCAACATCAGTTCTTAGAAGAGTGAACTCCTCTGTTTCTGTGTAAAGCACAATTCTTAAAATGTCAAGACCTTTGAAATTTTCTAAAGCAGGTTTAAAATCCAGTTTAGCCACTTCAGCCACTATTGTCTTGTGACTGTGTTGACTGTTGACACTGTACAGGATGACCCTGTTCCACCTCACATGAGCGTAACGCCTGTTTGCTTTAACTGCAACTGAGTAATATGACATTATACACTACCAGTCAATAAGTTTTTGAACAGTAAGATTTTTAATGTTTTTTTTAAAGAATTCTCTTCTGCTCACCACGCCTGCATTTATTTGATCCAATATATTTGAATATATTTTAAAATGTGATTTATTCCTGTGATCAAAGCTAAATTTTCAGCATCATTACGCCAGTCTTCAGTGTCAAATGATCTTTCAGAAATCATTTTTGCTGTTCAAGAAACATTTTTTATTAGTAGTATTATCTATATTTAAAACATTTTTTTCAGGATTCTTTGATGAATAGAAAGATCCAAGGACCAGCATTTATCTGAAATAAAAAGCTTTTGTAACATTATACACTATACCATTCATTTTTTAGGAAAGAATTTATAGAAATTAATACTTTTATTTTGCAAGGATGCTTTAAATTGATCAAAAGTGACGATAATGTTATTTATAATGTTACAAAAGACTTCTATTTCAGACAAATGCAGTTCTTCTGAACTTTCTATTCATCAAAGAAACCTGAAAGATTCAACTTAGCTGCTTTCAACAACATCATAATAATAATAATAATAAATGTGTTTTGAGCTGCAAATCAGAATATTAGATTGATTTCTGAAGGATCATGTGACTGGAGTAATGATGCTAGAAATTCAGCTTTGAAATCACAGGAATAAATTACATTTTTAAATATATTCAAATAGAAAACAGTTATTTTAAATAGTAAAAATATTTCAAAAATTTGTTACTGTTTTTGCTGTACTTTGGATCAAATAAATGCAGGCTTGGTGAGCAGAAGAGATTTCTTTTAAAAAAAATCTTACGGTTCAAAAACTGGTAGTGTATATCAGTGTTTAAGACTGCTTATTTATATAAGTTCTAAAGAAACACTGGAGAAATATGAAAATGAAGTGTGAGATCAATCCAATACGACAAAAAACTCATTAAAGGAAGTTGTTAGGCACAACATAGAGTGAAGTTGTTTATTTTTAATGAATATTCTTGTTATATACGCAAAAGAAAAGAGAAAATTATTCAAGTATTAAGAAGTTATCAAATAATCACATAAGATGATGAAGTACCTTTCATTTGTAAGGTAAATTCACTAAATTATACAAAACAGGTATTACTATATAGTTATTTAATATATAAAGTATTTTTATTGAATTTTCACATTTACTATTATGACATAGGCTAAAATAACAGGATATACTGCTGACTCTCAGCTTTAATTATTAATATTTTGTGTTCTTGTTTTTTGCATTTGGTTCCTGATTAACTTTTAATGATCCTGTGTAGCAGACTATTGCGTGTAGCAGTCATATTATGTAAAATCTGTATAGAGCTGTTTTTTCAACATTTATTTATAGATTTGTTTATCAACTGCAAATGTTGTCTTATTGTTATGGTGGTATGTATTACAAAGAACACATGAGTAGTCTATGTTTATCCACTGAAGCAGCTGCGCAAGTGTTTATTTATGTTGATGTGTCGTGCAGGTTTGACACATGCATCAGTGTGGGCGGCATGCATCTCGTATTTGAGTGCTGCTGTTCCTCCAGCTCTGCGCACGTCGGCTCAGGGGATCCTGCAGGGGCTGCACCTGGGGCTGGGGAGAGGCTGTGGAGCCATGCTTGGAGGAGTTTTTGTGAACTACTTCGGTATGACATCAACAAAGACCATGTGACATCACAGACATTCCACTCATGTGCCTATACACATATATTTAGACACAGTTATAAATAGTCAGACTCTTGTAGTTAAAGTGAATTCTACATCATTCTGTATCCAAAAAGTCTGAGACCAAATTGAAAATATTGCATTTGATTTTGTTTGTTTTTAACTTAAATATGAATAAATTCTTAGATTTCATTTTTAAATGTCTAACTTAAAACTTATTTGACAAAATTTTTTTTTTTTTTACATATATTTTATAATGTAATGTATTCCTGTGATGGCAAAGCTGAATTTTAGCGGCCATTACTCCAGTCTTCAGTGTCACATGATTCTTCAGAAATCATTCTAATATGCTGATTTGGTCCTCAAGAAACATTTCTTATTATCAGTGTTCATTATAGTTTTTTGCTCTTTAATATTTTTGTGGAAAACTTTGATACACCTATTAATTTTGGGGTAAGTAAAGGGAAAATAATTAATATTTTTATTCAACAAGGATGCATTAAATTGATCAAAAGTGACAATGTTCTGAAAAAAAATCTAAATATAAAAAATATATATTTTTTCAAATAAATTCTTTTCATTTTCATCCCGAATCCTGAACAAAATGTCACAGTTTCTACAAAAATATTAAGCAGCAAAAACAGCATATTAGAATTAGGGATGCACCGAATGTTCGGCAACCGAAATTGTTCGGCCGAAAATAGCAAAAAAAACTTTTTCGAATTAGCGAAAAGACCGAATAAATTGTACCGAGCAATGCCGTGACGCGATCAAATAGAGGCGCGCACTAATGCAGCAAACACGTCTGCAGTGTGAAAGTATTTAAAACTGTCAGAGAAAGACGCAAAAATCATTAAAAGCACAAAGCACCGACAGCGAGAGACTGCTTAGCGCTGCATCTCATGTCTCCGATGAGAAGAGGAAGAGGTGGTTGTTGCTGGTTACTGTGATGATTGAAATCGCCAAATGGCCTCAAACGATTAGTAAATAAACTGCAGAATGTTATGTTTTCTAATACACGCACGAATTGCATTCAAAAAGCGCTGCATGAGCTGGCGGCGCCAGAGTTCAAAGTCCAAAGCGTGAAGAAATTCTGCACTGAAACACTGTTACTCATCATTTCCTCAGTAACATTTTTATCATTTTTTTAAGGACATGTGACAGTGTGATACGTGCGACAAATATCTTCCCAAATTCGTAATGAGAATCATTTAAATGTCTGCATGCTGTTGTCAACAAAAAGAAGCGCTAAGGTCTTCCTGCGGGTTTCTGTCAAAATAAAATCTAAGAAAAAGCAACAACGCCATCAACATTCATGAATGTTAGTATTATAATTTTACTGTTGTTCTGTAAAATAAAATAAAACAATAATAATGATAATAATAATTACCCTACAACAGCTCTATACATTTATTATAACATTCACACATAGTGTTCAAATTGGGATTTGTAATATATTCTAATGTTTTAAAAGAAGTCTCTTCTGCTCAGCAAGGCTGCATTTATTTGTACAGTAAAAATACATGCCTGATTCAAGAAAGGGGTCCCAAAAATGGCCAAAAAATATTAATTCAGTAACTTATTAATTTTAAGTTAAATTGTGCATTGTTGGTATAATGTCTGATAGAATGTTAAAAATGTTCAGTGTTAAGTAAATATTTTTAAATTGTTGTTTTGTAATTGATTTTTTTTTTTTTTTTAGAATAAATATTTATATATAAAATTGTATAGAATTCTCTGAATATATATTAAAAAAACACTTTCAGATTGTGCTTTTTAGTGTGAATGACTTTCATCTTTAGTTTCAGGCTTGTTTCCTCTCAGACTTCCTTTCTCATCTTGCAAATTTCCTGTTTAGGTGCTGCAGAAACCTTCAGAGGCCTCGGAATGGCCTCTCTGGTCACATTACTCATCTTCTCTCTGATACAGTGGCTGTTCGGTCAGAACGAGGATAAAAGTATGTTTCATCCTGCTGGTTTACAACAAAAAGTTCATTTTGCTGCAGTAAAACCTGCAACAGCTTATTGATTACGTCTTTGTGCTCTTTTACAGAGGGCTCGATGTTGGCTGAGAACATCCCAGTTCCCTCCAGCCCAGTACCTATCGCTACTATTGACTTAGTCCAGCACCAATCCGCATCTCAGCCAAACCCCGAATCAAAGACGCCTCCTAAGAAAACCAGGCATCAGGAAGAGCAAGAAGATGCTAACAAACCGGCCTGGGTGGTCTCTGCTTCCCCCTGGGTCACCATCGCTTTCGCCCTCTATCAGATCAGAGATATGGTCGCTTTGTCAAAGAACAACCCCTGTGGTGAAAGTCAAGCCCCGCAGGTAGGGTGGCACGCTTTGTGATTTGGGATGTGGACGTAAGGAGGTGGTGAAAGTTTCACTCTTGCTATTTAATAACATTTCATACATTTTTTCTTGCTAATTTTCTTATTTATATCTATTAATTTGTCATCTTGGCTTTTTGGTATGTAATTATTATACTGATGGCAAATTATATTTTATACCTTTTTACTGAATTGTTAACTCTTTCTCTTTTCATTCATGCTGTCATTTTCTCAGGGGAAAGGTGAGAAAAAATCTGCCTTTGCACTTTAACATTTGTACACAAAATGCATGCAGTCCTGTCACAGTCTGCTATCGCATTTCCTCTCTCATTCTTAATGTGTTCTTGGATAATTTACAAAAGTCTTACTAACACCAATGTACAACCCAATTCTTACCGAAAATAAACGCTTTTCTGTTGTCAGTTTTGTTGGTCTCTTCTTAAAACACACTTCTGTGCTTCAGCTACTTTGTGTCCAAATTTCTCTTCTCTGCATGAGAATATTACATGTCAAGGCTTTAGCTGACGCTCTTTATTGTAATGTCAACTTAAATATGTGTGTATTTTAAGTTTTAAGCAAATGTATAAAATCAGGAAATGCTGTTATACGGGCGCCTGTGTGTGTGTGTGTGTGTGTGTTTGTCGCATTTGGCACATTGTAGATGACTTAAATGACAAACAAGAACTAAACTGGAAAGTACACACAATATTTATAAGCAGTGACTCATATTTGAAGTCAAACAAATGCTTGGTTGGTGAGTCTCACGAAATATGTCAAGAACATGTCCGGGTCATATTTCACCCCAAAATATATTTTTGTTGATCTTTAAAACACTGGTTCTCAAAGTTTGATTAAAAATTTATTATTTAAATTATTATGTATTAATGCATCATAGGAATAATTGATTGTACTGTTTATTTTTATTAAAAATTACAGTATTATTTACTTTAGCCTTAACTCTATAAAAATAAATGAAAAATATTTTAAATCTAGATATAATGTAATGATAATAGAGGGGGAAAATGTTAATTATTTTAGAACCACTTGGTTTTTGTTTTATATTATCAGCTGATTTTTGTGACTTTTTGGGATTCTCAAATATGAATAAAAATATTTAAATTTTAGGATTTATGCTTTTGTTATACTGCCTTTATTTTTTATTAAAATAAAAAGGTGTCATTAATCTTACTCCTATAGAGAATAGTTAAATATGATTTAAAAAAAACAAATCTAGATGCATTAAGAGAGAATTGAGAGGGAAAATGTGAAAATAATATTACAATATTAATTATGAATATAATATTACAATGTAAAGCATCAAAATTGTAAAAAAAAAAAATTAAAAAAAAATTAAAAAAAATTAAGCCTTTTTTTTTTTAATTTTGGGGTAAAATGTGACTTAAACATGTTTAAAAAAAAATCACTCTAGCACACCCTTTAACAAATGAAATGTACCTTACCTCAGTCATTGAGTTTACATGTTTAATCTTTATGTTCTCCTCTTGTAGGAGACAAATGAGCAAACCTCAGCGACGCCACCTGCTGATGAATCCACATCATCGCCACCCGATACATTAAGTCCAGCAGAATATCTCTCCCAAGGACCTACTACCAGTGCATTCATTTCTCAAAACACACATCCTGTCCGTCCTGTGGAAGAACCGACTCCATCTCCAGGAAGAAACGAACCTGTAGAGAACTCAACACCATTGCCAGGACACTCCAAAGAGCAGCCTCCAATAGCACAACCACAATCCAAAATCAATTGAACCTCTTTGGGGTATAGCCTTATTATTTAGAGACATGTAATGGGGAGTAAAAGTTAACAGCTGACTTTGGACCAAAAAAATATTACGTTGACCTACAGGTATTCTACATTAGTGAGGGATTTGTTTTCCGAGGCGATAAAATCAATATGCTTTGCACTGCCACAGTTGATGTCTTGCCTTAGTCGCAAAGGGCCTGCAAGTCTCTGTACAGAATGCTTGAAGGTCAGTGCCTATGAGGAGATCTGCACATTACTGAGTGTTTAATGTTTATAATCCAACAGCTGAAGTGCTTCAGCGTAATATAGGCCTATGTGGGACTTGATATTGCAATAGAGAAGCATAGTTGCTTTGCACTCTGTATGTTATTTTGCTAATCGTGCTTCCATATTTCTTGTGACCAAATTTAAATATAAAAACATCTACTCTGTATAACATAAAATATGTAAAAATCCATGCTCTGTTCTGTTAAATGTATGCAGTTATGCATAAAACCAAGAGTAGCTATTACAAACCATAAAAAGGTATTGATTTGCACTATATGGTGTCTGAAAGCATCTGCCTCGCAGCTTTGTGTATAAGTGAACTCTGCTTATGTTTACATATGATGACACAATACAATATTCTGGTTGAAAATGTAGCCATTTGTCTTTTTTAATTAAATTAGATGGCAATATAAAAGACTGTAAAACTTACATACATTCTTCAGATAAAAGTTCAATAAAAAGGAAAGAATTGAAATGGCAGCATGTAGATATGTAAACCCACATTGATATCGGCCCTCCAAGCCTAGGATTGGACACCCCTGCACTAAAGATCATGGTGACTGAAAAAAAAAATAGTTTAGTGCTTTTGTGCTCCCAAAGAAACTTTGCATTCTCCCAAAAACGCAAAGTTCCTGGGAGGAATAGCCTACAAACATTTTGCCAATGAAAAGGGTTCTTGGGAGAACATAAAAATTGTGCGTAAAAGCAGAAGCTTTTTAATCAAAATGTCCCTTGAGGTTTCCTATAATTTTATCATTTGTGAGCTCCAAAAATGACAAAAAAAGACCATAAACTTTGTCATGTTGCCCTATATTCCATGTCTTCTAAAGCGACAAGGGGCAGTGGAATGAAAAAACTAAATTAAAAGCAGTCAAACACCTCAGTCTAGCGCTTGTTTATATAGAAAAGCAATGGAAAAACAGCCAAAAGTTCATTTTGCGTGAATGCCTCCACAAACATTTTAGAGCACTGTCTTCCGACAGGTGATAAAAAAGGCGCGAAAAGTTAACTCAATGGTCAAACATGTCTAGCTAGCTCATATTTATATTAAAAAAAACAATGAAAATTAGCATAGAGGAATGCCAAAACGAGTTTTGTTTGAACAGCCACTAGGATAGCTTCTGTGTGATAAATAGACCTAAATTTAAGTTATTCAATAATACGTTCTGCTATACTTTGAACATAGCATATGAGGTCAGAAGACATGGAACAGAAAGCGCAAGCCATGTAGATGCTTTGATTTCAGTTTTGGAGCTTTTGGAAACCGTAAGTCCTCGTTTAGTTTCACTATATGATAATTTGTAGATTCTGCTAAACGTCTTCTACTTGTTCCAAGGAGGTTTGGATTAAGACGAGGAAGAATAAACAGACAATTTGCACTTATAAGTGAACTGTTCTTTTAACCAACACTAGAGGGCACTGTTTCCTTAAATTACATAAATGCTGTGGTACTGTATGTGTTGAGTCATTGTCTTGAGCATTTGAGGCAAATGTATTAGCGACTGCAATGATGATCTGATATACCTGAGAGCAGCACAGTCACTATCTATTAATATACAGTATGTACAATACAGTGTTATTCCCAGCTCTGCATCACTTGGGTATGAGAATACAAACTCCTGCTAAAAAAATATAACAGCCCACGCCGTCTGAAAGAGATCATTTAAACACAAATGAGAGCTAAAGATTATTTTTACAATGCTTTTGGACCTACTAATGTTCCTTAGAGTCATTCCTTCCTAAAAATATTTTGCAATTCAAAAAGTCTCTTTAAAATGAACATAAAATCACTCATCCTACAGACAGGAGGACAATTTTAAAAGAAATCCTGGTCTTCTGGATCCATGGGTTCTGGCTGAGGGGGGTAGGTGACGGGGGGATACGGGCAGACAGCTGGGGTATATACATCAGGACTGGGAATATTATTTTGAGTTGGAGGATTGTTTCTCTCCAGCTCGTCTTCGCTATTGTCCTCTGCTTCTCCTCTGTACGACTGGGTGTCGCTGGAGCTGCTGTTAAAGAGCACGTTTTCGTAGTACGCCCCGCCAAGCCCGTACTGATTCTCATGATTCTGAAGCTCCTCTTGAGTGATGTGGCTGCCACTGCGCAGAAACTCTGCATACCTGAAAGAGGCAGAAACAACTGGTGAGGAATACCATTAAATAAAATGGGATATATACAGTACATTTGCCCTTTGATCGTGCTTATTTTAATGAATACAAAATTCGAATACCTATGTGGTGATCTGAGCCTTAACACAGTGTCCCATGCAGGAAAGCCAGGTCTGTTACAGCGCTCCCGTAATTCATCCAAAGAGGCTCTGGTGTGGATCTCTCCCTGCTCTCTGTATTCCTCCTCAGTCAGTAGCCTGGCCTTGGGCCGTTTCTTCCCCCAGAACAAGCCCAGGAATGAGTAAAAGAGACTGAAGGCAGAAAGTCAAAGTTAATATACATGCAACTATTTATGATTACATATTTCACCTGTTCAAAGGTTAATTTTAGCTTATGATTACGACATCAATATCTGTTAAGAAACATTGATTTAGTCTCTGGGAAAGCTTTCTAATTTGGCTGACATTATGAATCCTTCTTAA
Organism: Tor tambroides; assembly: GCA_021397915.2. Taxonomy (NCBI): domain Eukaryota; kingdom Metazoa; phylum Chordata; class Actinopteri; order Cypriniformes; family Cyprinidae; genus Tor; species Tor tambroides. The sequence goes on from JAFVLL020008493.1 coordinate 14,263, forward strand.
ACCTCGGTCACACTAGACTTTGAGCATAATGTGTCATCACATTCTGAAGTCTTTTTTTAAAAAGAGAATTCAACATGTTATACATCCAAAATGAAAAATTATGCAATCTACTCCACTGTACTGCAAAGCTGCATTCCTACAGATTTAAAGTTTCATTCTTCTATATCAGCTAAGACGTCACACCGTGACTTACCAATCTACTACTGGTTACATTTTTTCACGTCATATGAATATGCAGGGCAGAGTTCACCAAACTTGAACTTTGGAGCGTAGCAAAAGTTGCATGAGCTTGTGTCTCCTGTATTCGCATTTATGTGAATGAAAGTCAATGGAACAAGAAGTGTAGTGTCACCAGCCCTTTTTAACCCCTTTCCTCCAACCTCATTTTGGTAAGTAACCATGATCTGTTTTTGAATGCAATTGGATGTGGAAAATATAAAGCTCTGCCATAAAAACTTCTTTCCTGTTTCACAGTTTGTGGTGATTTTCTTACCTGTAAATCCCCATCAGAATGCTCCAGGCCAAGGGCAGAATCTTCCAGCACAACAGGAACATGATCAGTACGTAGCAGGCAGGGGGGAATGTGATCCCATAGTACACCAAAACCATGCCCACTGCTTGCATACACCAGGTCATAAAGTTGAGGGTGTGTTTGTTGGTGATGGGGCCATGTTTATAGCATACAGCAAAGCTAAATAAGCCAGATATGAGCACATAAACTGCAAGAGAAAATGTCAACATAATTTTTAAATGTCAAATTTGGTATTATTGACCTCTCTACACATGCATGCATACATACAGCACCTTACCATTTTATGTAGTAAGGTAACAATAAAAAAAGCACGCCCAATTTGTGTCAGACATAAGCAGCCTGCCTGAGCTTGCCTGTCATAAACAGCCCATAAAGCAACAGTAATAATACATACACACCACACTCAGGTTGCAACAGTCACAATAGATCTATACACATTGAAACAAGCCAATGTCATGTTGAATATTCATTTTTTGGTGAACCATTCCTTAAAGGCAAGCTTTCACTTGCTAAAATGTGCATTGTGTGACTGTGTAAACTCAATATTAAATAGCGGATGTCATGTGATATATTTGCCAAGTTTACTACACTCACTGAATGCAAACATTATGGGCTATTGCTGCAACAAAGCAATGGATTGCTTAATACTCTATTATACAATCAATCCAAAAAACAATATTAAAAAATAAATTTAATAACAATTGTTATATTAATTTACTGGTCATTATTTATTCACTATAAAGTGATTCCTAATCGTTCTTGTGTTTTGATTTCTTATTATCAATGTTGAAAATAGTTAATAGATGGGGACCGGTTTGTCAAAAAATCCACTATATTCCAAGTCGTCCTAAGCTATATGAACCCTTTTAGTGAAATCATAAAAAAAATAAAATAAATCTTCCCCTCTAGCTAAAATCACTTTAATTGTATAGAATTTCAGAGCAGGAACAGATAGCACTTTTAACTCTTAAAAACAAAAATCACCTTTTGACAGTAAGTCACAAAATGCTTTTTTGATTGAGCATTTCCTTTAATGTTACAGTAGATCTGAGAAAACAAAGAAGCAAAAAACAAAGAGGAAATAAAAGGGCCAAAAAAGCAGACATTCACTGGGGCTGTAATCCTCCCAGAGTCTTTTTGTTTTAGGCATAGAAATCAATGTTCCAGCAGCACTGCAGCTTCTTTCCCTTAATCTTAATATGCCTGTGGTTCTCGCATTCAAACACCGATGCATTTACATACTGCGAGTGCTTGAAGAGGGAAATTGATTTGGCAGAGAATAGAGTCTATTGAGCAGTCAAGAGGCAGTCATTTCAGTATTCAAAATACTTGGCCCTCATATTATAACACTAACGGAGCCAAGATATACGATACAAAAGGTGAATCTCAATCTGCTCTAGACTGTTACTATGCGATGCTGGCATATACTAATGCGAGCGCTTCAGCTGATGAAACATGCAGCGAGAGTGTAGAAGGATAATCTGTCTAAATGACATGTACAGTAATTATTCTATTGTATAAAGAACACGTCAAGCAAATTAACAGACAACACGTGGCATTCAACTGAAATGTAAAACTGTACAAAAGGTACATTTGAAAGACCATTTATTAACATTAGCGAAGGCTTACTGTCTGATGTAATTAGCTGATGAGATGATTGCAAAGGAAAACAGGGCAAGATGGGTTGTAACAGAAAAAGGTTGCCTAGTTACCCAGTAATTCCATCCAGTGCTCAGTCACAATGTCATCCCATTCATTTAACACCCTCTGGATCCCCATGTAGGACAGACCAGAGCCAGTGCCCAACAACACCAGGAACAGCCCTCGCTGGGTGGGGGGAGAGAACAGAGCCTTAGTGAATGTGCATGACTTTCTGACCTGCCCCAAAACTGTGAGCTGCCAATCATTCTGTAATTGATTGCACAAGCCCTGTTTTTTTTTTTTTTTAAATAAATCCTTACGATGATGTACATGCCTGAGGATGTTTGTGTCGAGGAGTGAGTCTCCACCTCGCTTTATCTTTAATCTCATCGGCAGAGACAATGACAGCATTGACAGGCTTAAACTCATATTACTCATCCAACATGTTTGATCAGTGTGAGGAAACATGTAATACGGTGTACCATGATCAAGGACGTGACAGAAGCATTACACACCTTTGGTACGAAGTTTCGGAGCACAAGCGTCAGGAAAACAAATGTGGCGATGACTCCTAGTACAACTCCAGTGGTGTAGAAGAACAGTGCGCTCCTAGAAAACAAGAAGAGTCGGTTAGAATAATACGTTTTAAGTTTCAACCACAAATGAATAAAATATCAATTTAAAGTGAAAACAGCTGTCAAGCTTCAAAAAGGACAAAAAAGCACCGTGAAAGCTACATAAAAGTAGTTCACATGACTTGTGCACAATATTCATAATATTTTTTGCATTAGAAAAATCACTGATATTTAGCTTGTTATTCAAGAAAAATCTTCCCTAGTTACAACACACGTGAAAACCATTGCCTTTTGTCATCAAATCATGTGTGGATTTGAAATTTTTTCAATGTTAATGCAGGTGGGACTTCAGAGCATTGGTAGACAGACAGATTTTCAGCAAACAATTATTAAATTTAACTGCAAGGCCCCCCAATGTTCAAGAGCATATTCAAAGCCCCCCATGTGAGCTAATAGCCTATACTTCAGCTGACAAAGCTGCTAGTTTTACTTTTTAACTGTTTAATTTACAAAAACTAGAAGTTTCAATATATTGAAACAATTACAGAATATTAATAAAAATTAAATAAACTATAATTCTAGGCATTTCATTGACCAATGCAATTACATGGTGCTTCCAGATGTTCATGATTATGGGATAAGGTTTTGCATTATTTAAAAAAAAAAAAAAAAAATCACATGAATTACAGAAATTTCCATTACATTTCTTGGTCTGTAAAATCACACTATTTTACACCGCCAAAAAAAAGAAAAGAAGAAAAAAAAAGAATTAAAATGAATTGGCCATGAATTAAAATAATACTGATCCTATTTTTAGTTGTTTAGTTATTTTAAAGCTTGTTTTGAAATCTTTAAAAAAAAAAATAATTTGAAGCCATCTTGCAGCCCTCTTTGTCTGGTTGAGAACCACTTTAAATCATTTACTGAACTGAACTGAATAACCCTTATCCAGACAGCACAAGCAGGCATTAACTGATACCCAAAATATGACTCCATAAGACTAGAATGTACTACAAAAGACGAACTGACCAATTTTACCATGCTTTTACAGTCTTTTTTTCCCCTTATTGACAGATGGTCTCTACAAAAAAGGCTGCACAAAGATTCTTCAATAAAACAGCTCCATTTTTAGGTTAACAATTCTTTAAAATGTAGTGTAATTTTTATATTAAACTACTTTATCTTATCCCAGTTTAAGGTGGTGTAATTACTTTGCAAAAAAACTTTGATCACAATTAAATCTGACACTCTACTGCAGATTATCTCTGGATGAGAACATCTAAACTACAGCTAAATTGCCACTTACCTGCATATGTTTCCCGCTCTGAAAAACAGCACCAGCCCACACACAAAAAGCAGGAAACACATTTTATTTAACCCTGTAAAAGAACATAAACGATCATGATTCATTGCCAAAATACTCTTTGTAAGAATAAAGTGTGAGTTATTTTCTGGCTCACTTTTGTTGGAGACGTGTAGTGTATACTCAGTATTGCTTCTAGGCGACTTGGTCATGAAGCAGACATCTTCATCAACCAGAGGAATGTCCAAAGACTTCTCCTTGTGGATAGTGGACGGCCAGTAGTGTTCAACAAAGCAGCTAATAACTGTCAGAAGATCATCCGGATGGTGGCAATTTCCCGTCTCCATCGGGAACACGACAAAGACGTCACTATCACTTGTCACGTTTACCTGTGAACAACATGTTGTGTCTTGTCAGCATTCAATTTGAAGGGAGTTAACCCAAATTATTATTTTTTTGTCTTTATTTACTCACCCTATGTTGTTCAAATTAAAAAAACTAATTAAAAAACACTACATTAAGAGTAAATAATATTAGAGCAGGATGCAATATTACCTTGAAGGTGGACCAGATGTCCTTCCATTTGATTACTGTACCAGGCCTGTAACAGAAGCACCGACTCCCAGAATACTCGTAGGCACTGTCTCCTTTCACATAGGTGCAATCTGTCAGAATCAGGAAAGGATCAGAGTTACTCCTCTGCTTTGATTTAACAATCCCCATCATCCGTTTCTTCTTTTCTATGTCTAAAACAGTGCAAAAGCATTCCAGAAAAAGACCAACTGGCTTCATAAGATACACAACTGCAGAACTGTTACTGCAGGAGATTTGTAAGTTGATGGTAAGCTAATAATTAAATAAATCATAAAAATGTACAAATAATTTGAAAAGCATACAAAATAAAACACTAAAATTAAAAATGGATCAAATGTTTTATTTGTACTTATTTCAATACTATGGCTTTTGTGTAGATAAAGATGGCCATCTTAATGCATGACTGTTTGGATTTATATGAAATGGTAACACTTTACCAATAAGAGTCTATTTGTAACCGCAAAGAAGCATTGTTCATTGTTTCAACATTTATTATTACATTTAAAAATTTTAAAGTTCTATCTGTTATCATTAGTTAATGCACTGTGAACTAACATGAATAATCAAGGTATAGGCCTAATTAATATTTAAAAAGTACAGTACATTTTCATGGTTCATGGTTTTTGTTTTTGTAATAAAGTTACAAACTGGTTATCAGCCAGTGCAATCAAACTTAGTTATTGTTACAGTATCGGTTGACCTCTAGATATATAAACCACAGACCTAATTTGTCAAGTCTGTTTATTTGGAATGACTCCACTGTCCGATATTGTTCCTAATACAATCTAATAAAAAAATACTTAAATTGTTGTGCTAAGAATACATTCATTTAATGCATAAACACTTCCCACACTGTTTTCATCATGGATATAAACTCGGACTACAGGGCCTAAAATAAGGCCTCATAAATCACAACTAAAAAATATGGAACTGAAATGAAGAACCTGAAACAGCAAATGAATGAATGAGTCTTTACAGTTGCTCAGTCAGAAATTATTATCAGAGAAATTGCAGAACCTCTTAAGGTAAAATAAGAACAGGTCAGAAGGACTATGATAAGATTACATACACACGCACACATGTTTGTTTATGTTTGGTTATTGTTGTTTGGATGCTGAAAATCTCAGATACTTAAACTGTAATCCATATGCTATTTCTAAAATAAGAAAAAGACAGGAAAACCAAATACTACGTTATATTTCCTTATAGTCATTTTTTATAACTTATGTAACACTGTTCTTATATAACTATTTTTTACAGAAGTCTACTTTTCTTCAAAACTTAAAAATACAAAATATGAACATGACTTTATAAATGGATAAAATTATAATAAAGTCCCTATCTAGAAAGCATTACGGGTATAAAAAGTAAGTAACGTTGTAAGTAGAGACCTCACTGGGTTTGGACATACATTGTGTCCAGCTCACATAATTCACAACACAAATAAAGAATAGTTTAACTGCACTCGGTGATTCTATTGCATTCAAAATCCCATAGATAAAGGTATGTCGAATAACATCTATACACAATGTAACTGTTTTGTAATGTTAGTGATTTTTGTTTATGCTGCAGTCTGTTTAGCATATGACTCAAATCATTTACCTGCGTATGAATAGCCTTTGTTTCCTTCTGCACTTTGCCAGGAAGCACACAAAAGAGTTAAAACGGGTATAAAAGCAACTAACTTCCCCATGTTTTTGTGAATTGTTGTGTTAAATGGATGGATTTGACAAACACAGCAGGTTAATGACTGGTCCGCTAAGCTAACATAAGCTAAGCTAATGTTTTCGGTTTCAAATTCGGTGGGCTTCGTGTAACCCAGACCAGACTAACAGTTTCAGAGTGCATGATGGGTCCAGATATTTAATTTACTCATTTATCAATTAGAATTTATCATGTAGAACGCTAAATGACAAAAAAGTCGTTAAATACACAAATACACATATTTTAAAGTTAAGTTATAGACTTAATGGAGTCTATTGGGGCGTTTAGTGTTCGATTAATCCGGTCTTAATCCGCAGTCAAAGGTTTAAAAGTAAACAACAGTAGGCCATGTTTTTTTTTTTCTGATGGATTTATGTACCATTGTAGTTTTTAATAGTATTTTCAGCTGGCATCTGTTTTTTTATATTTAGTCTTTATTTTAAATTTAGCATGAGTTTTAGTAATTTTGTTATGTGCTTTTGTCTTTTTTATTACTTTTTGTTCATTTTAAATTTTGCTATTTATGTTTAATTAATTTTTATATCAGTCTTCATTTATTCCCTAGTAATTTTAGTGCTTTAACGTTTCAGTTAACGTTTCAACATTTCAAATTTTTCCGACTAATATTTAGATTTTATTTTATTTCAGCATTAGGCCTACTTAAATCAACAAAAATGTTTTAATAGTTTTAGCTTTAGTAGGCAAGTTCAGAATATGATAGATTTGCTTACTGCAAAGTATATACTATTGCATGCTGCATGCATTAAAACATTTTTAAATATATTTATATTTAAATTTTGTGGAAAAAAATGCAAGAAGGATCTATTCTGATAATAATAGTATTTTGATATTACATCATTTGTTCACAACACTAGAACTGGAAGAAGGTTGAGCATATTGCATTGTCTGTCTGTCTATCTGTTAAAATCTGTAAAAATGAAATAGCCTACACATTTTTTTAGTTATGCTCAGGTCTAATGCATTCAATTGGCTCTTTGTGAGTGCAGTCTCTGTGAAATAATTTAAAAAACTAAATATAGGAGCTCATGATTCCCAAACATTATGAATTGTTACTATCTAGTAAAATTTATAAAACACTTGACTATCTGCAATTTTAAGCAATCTTAAAATGTCTAGTCCTGCAAAAGCAGTCTTGAAGCAAATGCAAAGATGAGCTGTGGGAAGAAAAACGTTAAACCAAAATCTAGAGGAGACCAGATGAAAATGTCATCTCTGTGCAGTCTTCGCCCTTTGAAATGGAAGGGGGATTTTTGTGGTGGGCGTAGACACAGCAGGCGGCTGCTTTCTCATTTCTCTAGGATGCAGCGACAACAGCGGCTTTTCCTGACAGGCACACCCACGCCAGGCTGAGACCCACTGTCACTTACGTTTGCATGGAGTCAGCAAGCATCTGACTAATGCAGATGCTGTCATTTTGGTTTCTAGGAAGAATTCTAACCTCGTTGCCCCAGAAAGAGAGCATTTCTTTTCTCAGTCAACCTGTTAAATGACAAAATTTCAGTCATTTTGCTGCTTGCACTCAACAATAACAATTAGCTCTAATGAGGCTTATATCTTCAGTTGCTGTAGCAGACTGTCACAAGGTTATGTCCCACAGGGGAAAGTATTAAGAAAAAAAAGTGTTGGTTAGAGGAAGGCTTTGTGGTTTTTGTTAAGGTACAGAAAGTCCCTTTTTTGACGCAGAGTCAGTTAAAGGCCTTTTAACAAAATAACTGAATAACTCAACTGGTTTCATGATCATTGTATGACGCTCGTTCAGAATATTAAGGGCTACTGGTAAATAAGATGCAAAAATAGATTGTTTTAGCATAATCATAACATTTATGATATCAGTGTTGATTTTTGTTTTAATTTAAATTTTTACTGATTTGAAATAATAGCCTTTTTACAACACTTTAACTGGAAATATGCATTAATAGAAACCAAATTAATGTAAAGTAACTGTTAATATGCATTAAAAGTATAGTTCAGACAAAAATAAAATATGCTGAAAATTTACTCACCCCGAGGCCATCCAAAGATGAAGATGAGTTTGTTTCTTCCTCAGAACAGATTTGGAGAAATAGCATTGCATCGCTTGCTCAGCAATGGATCCTCTGCAGTGGATGGGTGCCGTCAGAATGAGGGTCCAAACAGCTGATAAAAACATCACAATGATCCACAAGCAATCCACACAAATCCAGTCCAGCAATTAATGTCTTGTTAAGCAAAAAACTGCATGTTTGTAAGAAACAAATACAACATTAAAGAGTTTTAACCTTAAACCGTGGCTTGTAGACCACAATCCATAATGCTTCTTCCAGTGAAAAAGTCCATCCACTGTTGTCCTCTCACATCAAAATCTATACTGTCACATGTTTAGAACTATTTTCAATTGTTTTCATTTGGTCTGTGCAATTGTTACTGGGTATGTGCATATTTCTCCCCTGATTCAGATGAGATGACTTTTTCACTGGAGAAAGCAATATTATGAAAAGAGGACTCGTATTTTAGTCGGAAGCAATGGTTTGAACTGAAGTTTAAAAAAAAAGTCTATAAATGTCTGTTTGTAATAAAAAATATCTGTTTAGATCCATTGTTAATTGATGGACTGGAGTCGTGTGGATTACTTGTGTACTATTGTTTTTATCATCTGTTGGAACTCTCATTATGACAGTGTAAAGAGATGCTAAATTTTTACAAATCTGTGAAGAAACAAACTCATCTACATCTTGGACTAAATTTTCAGCAACTTTTAAGTTTTGGGTGAACTATTCCTTTAATTGTAAACAAGCGTGAATAAACACTGAGGATCTAAATGTTCACTTTGTTTTGCTCTTGTTTCTTAATTCTCCTTATTTTATGTCACAGAATGAGACACAAGTTTCTAAATGAGACCCAAGTTTCATCATAACAACTGCGGTCGACTTCAAAAAGAGGTTTTGGCAAAGAGCGCATTCCATGGACGAACGCCTCTCCAAAACAGAGAAGGACTTCTGAGCTTGTGATTAGTGGGCTAAAATCTGACACCCACAGAGCTGGGCCTTATGTTGGTGCACTTAAGCCCGTCCTACACCCAGGATGGCTGGAGGACTTTGAAGGCAAATAAGGCCTCAAAAGCTTTCACAAGACTTTCTGTCCCATGAAAGTGCTCTTGTTGGTGACTTTTTTTCTTGATCTTTCTGTTCCTTTGTTGTCGTGAGCATTCAAGATGTGCAGGTCACATGTTACGCATTTGCATTTTTATAATAGTGACATATTTTTGATGTTGTGATCTGTGTTTTTTGCGAGTTGGAAGAATGGCAGTTTCTTCTTTGTGTTTTTCGTATGCTTTTTTCCGTTCGGTTTCCTAAAGGAGGATAGAGTGGTAGGCTGCTGCTAGGCTGCAGAGAGCAAGAACGGTGATTGACATGAGCAGAGAGCTGAAAAAAATCAGTCGAGGCTGAGTCTTTCTGTAGGTAGGCGGATGAGTGGGGCGAACCAATCCTCAGCAGAGCTTGTTTTTAATTGCCGTCTGGTAAACATCAAACATGAAAAAAACAGACGATTCCATCTTAAGATACAGGGTGTTTTGGAAAATATGTTACGCTGTGTGATTTCATCTATTGCTTTATGCTGAACATATTGCGAGTTATTCCTGAGATGCTCACTGTCTCGGGTCATTAAAAACTCTTGTTTGCTTTGTTGTCAGAATTGTATGCTGAGGAGGAGTTTTTACTTGAGGGAACGCTTGAATGTTTTAATGCTTTTCTTTGTGGTAAATGTTGTTTATTTTAATTAAAGTTCACCCAAAAATGAAAATTCTGTCATCATTTTCTCATTCTCATGTTGCTCCAAGGTGTGCGCTGTTGGTTCCATGGAGCACAGAAGGAGATTTTTTGAAGAATGTTCATCCAGCTTGACAATTTAAAGTGACAATGAATGTAAAATAAAAATGTTTCATAATAGTAGTCCATACTTTTTTTTTTGCACACACAAAACTATTGCATGGCTTCAGAAGACTTTTTTATATAATGCATAACTCATATGGCTATATTTAATGTGTGGTTTGATGTTTTGGTGGTTGTGTTGAACCATCACAAACATCATTTTTAATGATCACATTTTGCCCATAAACTAATAATAAACTGAACTAACTGTAAACTAAACTAAATTACAAATAATGAGTAAATGATGGCAGAATTTACTTTTTGGGGTGAATTATATTACCATTCAGAAATCTGGGGTAGGTAATTTTTTTATATTTTTGAAAAAAGTCTCTAATGTTTACCAGGGCTGCATTTATGTGATTAGAATACAGTAAAAAGAGTAATATCGTGAAATATTTCAAATAATTGTTTTCTACTTTAATATAATGCTATAATAATATATTATAATATATATTAAAATACCTTAATATATAGATGGATTTGGAGCTCAAGAAACATTTCTTGTATATATATATATATATATATATATATATATATATATATGATTGATTTTATTAATTTATTTTGTTGTGGAAACCATGGTACTTCTTTTTCCCCCAAAAATTTGAAACAGTTCTTTTATAACATTATAAATGTCTCTCTTGTCACTTTTGAACAGTTTAATGCTTCCTTCATGAAGAAAAGCATGAATATCTTTCAAAACAATATTACTTGAACATTAGACCTTTCTTTTAATCTCTTTTGCATCTTTATTTCTGTTTTGGGGATTGTGACCCATGTAACCAGGCATTTTTCTTATATAACGCGTGTCTAAAACCACTGTTTTTCACCTCCCATCACATAATGATCCAAACAACTAGGTTGGAGAGAACCGCATGACCCTCGATTAATCCTTTTATTTTCATTTCTCTATTTAAGGTTGCACATTGATTGGTTGGATCATTCCTCATTAGCCATGCTGTGCAGAAAATGGATGGAAGGGTGGGCGGCAATCAGACTCTGCTAGTGGTAGAAGCCCCACCCACACAGCCAGGTCCACCAGGGGCCCAGAGATGTGATTACAGTTCATTAACGTGGTGTGTGTACAGGGGGTGGGAAGGACACTGGTCATTATTGTGTTCAAATGTAGGCGGTGCCCTGAAACACACAGGAAGACGTGGGCAGCACACACACCCATGCTGCAGCCCTTAAGTCCTCTGTGAGGAATATTGGATGCAGAGTTTGACTCTAGGGAGTTGGCAGTACATAATTACTTGGACGTGGAGACAGAAATTTGTGTTTGGTTGCAGTGGCACTTTGCATTGACAGGGCTATTTGGAGGACTAGCTCATATTCTAAATTCAGCCAGCGGTATTTAAGCACCTACAAATTAACCACAGGTGTAATTCACTAGGCTTCGAGTATACGCTCCTGTATGATGGGATTTGTTTATAGTACATCTGATTCCTCGAGCATATATAGACACATTTACTGTAAAATAAAATCATTAATGCATTTGGTCACGGAAAAAGCAGAAGTGTGTTAATGACAGAACCTTAAAACATTACAGAAGGGGAGGAATCTCATGAAACCTGCCAAAACTGTATGGTTATGTTTCATTCCCATATTAAAAGAAATAAGAAATTACATTTGAATAAAGAAAATTAAGCTTTAACATTTACCATTTGACAATTTCATGAAAGTTAACTTTTGCATTTCTTTAAGATGCTTTCAAAAAAACATTAAAAGCAATTAATTAAGCAAATGTATCCCTCAAATTCTCATTCAAATATGGACATTATTATTATTCCCATTATTCTCAATTGCAATTCTCATTAGCATCTCATTACTGTAAAAAAATACTGTAACACAATGATTTAAAAAAAAAAAATTAAAATAAGCATTAATCAATGAAAGAAATGTATTTGCTGCAAATGTCATTACCACAATTCAAACAATAAATAAGTAAAAAAAAAACAAAAAAAACAATAATGATTCAACTATTATTTAAATATTAGTTATTATACTATTATTTAAATTGTAAAGTATTTAATAAGAATCACTGCAAATGTTGGGAATTAAAAATAAGCTTAAAAAAACATTTTAGATTCATTAACATACTATCATGATTTTTATTAACTGAATCAGGTTTTACATTAGTTTTTCATTTTCCATTTTCATTTTCATTTTAGTTAAAGTTATAGTAATTTTGTTCTGTTTTTGTCGTTTTTAGAAGTTTTGTCTTTTACACATGTATATATAGCTTTTATTTATTTTTATGTCAGTTTTAGATTAGTTATTTTAGTACATCAAGTTACACTTAAAATGGCAAATACTGCCTTGGCTGTAATAAAATATTATGTTTTAATTTATTTCAGTTAACGTTTATTTTATTTCAAGTAATTAAAATGCTTTTTTTAGAATTTTAATTTTATTTTCAGTTTTAGTTTTATTTAACCCTGCAAAAGAAAAAAAAAAACATAAGTTTTACATTACGGTAATGAGAATTTGGGGGTGAAAACGTGCTTAATTGACATTTTTTAAAAATAATGTTGCAATGCAAAAATGTATAATATACTTCCTATAGAAATTCCTTCTTTTAGTGAATTTTTTCTTGTAAGCTGACAGCGCAAGTAGGTTTATCTACTCCACGCTCTGATGCAGTGAACATAGCATCGTAAAAGCAAAGCTACCTTGATGTGTGACAAGAGTTCCCTGGGGCAAAGCACTCTGGGAGCCATCTGTGTTCAAACTGCAGGGATTACATTGCTCAATCCCCGTAGCAAATAAGGGAATTAGGGTGAAATTTAATCATATACCGAATTATAGTCACTGACACGATATTACAGCCCCCCATGAGCTCTGTGTGAATGCAGCTCAGACTGATTGACTTAATCTCATTCCTCAACCTGATTTCGCGATCATGGTATCTCCCTTGCTTGGTATTCAGTCTCATTTCCGCTGGATTTCCCTGTGAGCATTTCACATTCAGATTCCTGAGTGCTTACAGTCCTTTCATTGGGACTGTCAGGATGTCACTTGCTTCATTTATTCATTAAAATATGCTTGTAATGCTTTCATGTGATTCCCTGTCTTGATCGTAGTGAGGAGTCAAGAGCGCTCTTGAACCGGTTTGATGTGAGTTATTGATCTTACATAGATTTTTGTGGCCAGTCATTTTGATACTCTCAGTTCTTTTTTTCAGATACTATATTTCTCATTGCAAAAGCCATATCATGTTCAGTATTTATTCTCAAAGTCATATTGAATTAAATGTGTTGGCACATGTTTTTGTCTTATTTGTTGTCTGTTGGCAGGTTTCCCTGTTCCTCCAAAGATATTAAGTTATTTTCAAATGGCACTCTGCCGAAGCCCAGCCACTTCTGAAACACTTGGTTTTTGGA
>JAFVLL020008494.1:0-10995 GCA_021397915.2 Tor tambroides
TTAATCTAATGCGTATAGTAGCCTCCGTGTCTCTGATAAGCACGTCATTTTAAGCTGGTGCACCGCTAGTGTAACTTTGTTTTCGTTTTGCGCAAGCTGCAACAGTTCCGTTCCGTGTAACAGAAACACTCGGTTTAGCGGAACCTTTACGATTAATTAACCATGACGTTTTAAAACACGGTTAATCAAGAAACCAGTTAATCGCTGCATCCCTAATTTCAACAACCAAAAACATTCTGCCAAAACAGCATAAATAAATAAATAGCTTTAGAGGACTAAAAACCTTTGGGTGAAACAGTGATGTTTAATTAGCGCTCGGATGATGTGTTTTGCCCATGTCCGTGTTTATTTTGTTCACACAACATTGATATCAAGCAAACACGTCAACAATGTTGACATACTACAGAAGTACGCTGAAGCAGAAATATGTACGTTTTGTTCAGCTCCATATCAGGAACTGACTCTCTACCAAAGAACTTCGGTTTCATTTATCACCTGAGAACCAGTCACCCTGAACAGCATATCGAGTTCAATTACCCAAACTTTAATTACGGTTTTGGTTTTTCGATAAAAAAATCATTTAGGTACATCACTACTTAGCAGACATTTCATTCAAAATTACAGAGACAGCTACTTCAAAGCAAAGCATCTTGGCACCTTAATGAGAAATGCAGATCTGTGGCAATATGTGGTTTCTAAAAAGTAGATTACATGTACCTGCAGCCTGTTTTACCAGTGAGAGTCCAATGGAATGATGTTACAAACCCTTTCATACTATCAGGTTGTTCTAGTTATAAAGCTAAAGAATAGCCCTTCACACTTTGTGGCTTCAGATAAAAGGGAAGTAGCACTATCACACTAATAAACACAAATGCAAACAGACATGCTTTGCTTTTCCCCCTGTGGCTGCTGTGTGTCATTAGCCCTCCTGCTCAATACAGACATACAAACCACTACCATCTCAAGGGGCCCCACAGCTTCTGTCTCACAGACACACAAATTACCATGTGAGAGAAGTCTGTCTCTATAGATGAACAGTTGTGTGTCTACATTATTTAAAACAAGGTCACTGAGTGTTGTCAAATACTTTGACATTAAAACAAGGAGTCAGGTCCTCTGCTCTAAAGCCTTGTGGCTCTTCTACAACACAAAGAGAGGCACACTACCATCCTCCTTCCTTCCTGTCTGTCACTGAATGATTTACAAGGAAAGAGCAGAGTGTTTTACTGTGCTGGGTGTATGTGTGCTGGGGGAGGAGATTCAATAGTCCAGGAATGTTTGGAGCTCTGAGGAGGAACAGAAAGTCTTTGTCATCCTGAAGGCACTTTGTAGACTCACACATACACATGAACACACATGCAGGATCAAATCAATCACACATTACTCACAGAAAACACAAGTCTGATGTGCTCCTTGTTTTTGCTGCAAGTCCACTTCTTTAAAGAAAACTTTTAAAAAACAGCATTTATTGAAATAGCAATCTTTACTGTCAATTTCAGTCAATTTAGAACTGTGAGGCTTGTAGTTTCTAAACTTTTTTGCCATCGCCCTTCGCAGTTGGGACTTCTCTTGGTGAGGAACTTCTGTATTACTACGACAAATTCCTGTGGATAGTAGTTTACAGTCTCTCTCTCTTCATGACATCCTTTCACAACAATGGTAAGTATTTATCCTTTCACTACATGAAATGCAAACTCCCATACATCAGAATGAACTTTCAATAAAAGCAGGTTGTTATTACAATTACGATTAGCCAAATCGAGGTGTCTACTCCCAAAGATGAGTCCCAGAGAATGAGGATTTATTTCAAAAGGAAGACACTGGGTGTGAAGCGCACATGTGTCCGGTTTGGCTGATCTAGTGGCACAGTATGAACTGTGGAAATCTGGAAACAAACTTACCACTGTTTTCTGGCATCATCAAGCTTTGTGAACGAAAAACCACAACTGCTATGACAGACATAGAGAGAGACTGGGAGAGAAAGGGAAAGATAACAAGAAAAGAGGAAGAGAGAAAGGAAAGTAGGAACAGTGAAATGCTTGGAGAGTGGAATGAGAATGAAAAAAGGAGATCTCTCTCTATGAGAGAGAGAGAGAGAGAGAGAGAGAGCGAGAGAGAGAGAGAGAGAGCGAGAGAGACTAGGCCCTCAGACAGAAGGGGAAACACATGCCCTGGCACGGATACAGACACCCACAGGCAAGCTCATGGCTGCCTGCCAACAGCGCGAATGAACTCACTTACCCTTCGCTCTCTCTCTTTTCTCTCGTTCTCCCTTTTCAATCACAGCGCTCACTCATTCCCAACTCTTTCTTCTCCCTTTCTAGGAGTGGCTGGCTTTTGTATGATCTCTCTTTCCCTTTTTTTCTCTCTCCACCTCGCTCTTGTGTTACATCTCTCTTCTTACCTTTTTCTGCCTCTCGTTCTGCTGATAAACACACATGGGCAGCTCTAAAGAACTGGAAAGAACCAGCGCTAACTGCCTTACCATTAACCACTGTGTATTTCTATCTCACACGTTTTAAGTTTTGACATCTTTCACAGACTTTCACAAAAGCTGAGCCCAGTTCTTCTGTCTGTCATGATGGATGTAATAAATGAGAGGCCTGGCAGTTTGCGTTAGTGCTGGAAGAAAGGCATTAGCTGATGAGACGCGATCAGGTCCCTCCTGCTGGCCCAGTAATGTCAGAGACGGCATGAGGTGGGGCGGCCGAGTGTGCGTTCCCATCCATCTGCATCGCCGACGTCTACGCCACAACATCTCCCATAATCCCACAGCACAAAATGCCACTTCAATCAGCACTGTCATTATCACCTCTAATTTCCCACCTTTAGCATTTAAGCTCAAATTTTCAGTCTGGGTTTTAGTTTGAATCTGACACTCTCTGTGAAGCATGTTGTGTATTAATTAGTACACCACATTTAGACTGTAGAAATGTTGTCAATCCAATTTCTATCCTCTGAAGACAGGCTGTATATCCTCCTCTGGTGGAAAAGAGATGTCTGCGGCATGAATGTATACTGAGACGCGCAGCTCTTCATTCTCATTTGGTCAGTAGGGATTTTTCTTATTCAGCCTTTCTGCCAAATGGACTTTCTGGTTCCGGGATGGAAAAACTGGCTATTAAAACTCAGATCAAAACTAGATCACTGATAGTATCATTTATGAAGCTGTCTAAATGAACACACTCAATATAACACTTTATTTTCTGCATCCATCCATCCATTCATCCATCCAATAAATAAATAAATAAATATAATTATCGGTACTGTATAAGGTTGTTCAATAGATTACCAATAGTCAATGTCCTATCTATCAATGAACACATTTACAGCATTTATAAATCTTTAATATTAATTGCAAAATTGTGGCTTTGGAAAGATTTTTTCATGTTTTTGAAAGAAGTCTCTCTTGCTCACCAAGGCTGCATTTATTTGATCAAAATACAGTAAAACTGTTATAGCGTTAAATATTATTACAATTTAAAATAACTGTTTTCGAATATATTTTAAAATGTAATTTCTGTGATTTCAAAGCTGAATTTTCAGCAGACATTACTGAAGTCTTCAGTGTCACATGATCCATCAAAATCATTCTAATATGCTGATTTTGCCCTCAAGAAACATTTCTTGTTCCTTTTTTTTTTCCTTTTGCAGAAATTGTTACATTTTTTCAAGATTCTTTGACAAATAGAAAGTTCAAAAGAACAGCATTTATTTGAAATAACTCTTCGGTAACATTATAAATGTCTGTACTGTCACTTTTGATCAACTGAATGCATCCTTGCTGAATATATGTAGTGAATTCTAATCCAAAACTTTTGAACGTTAGTACATTTTAACACATTTATGATGGTGGAAAAGGTGTTTAAAAAGTCTCCATCCTGGCTACTTACAAGATGTTACAATCCAAACAAAGCAAGTGACAAAGTATTTTTACTTCTCAAGCAGGCTGATGTTTTATTCACGTCAACTAATAAGATGCAAGCTTTTGTATCAGCAAGCATTTGGTGTGTGAATAAGCCTTCAAACAGGAGCAGTATTTATAGTGCTCACACTCACACACACACTGAGCAGAAGGAATGGCATATGACAGCTGTAGGGAATGCACCTTCGCCTGCATCCATGCTCATAAAAAAAGCTTTTAATATGACTACTGCTCAGATACACAGTGACTGCGAGCAGATGATATTATTGTGCCTACAGTAGGCCTGCTTTTCAAGACCTTCCCCGTGTGTGTGTGTGTGTACAAGACAGACTGTATTTCCCTTTTTCAGTGCCTCTTTCTGTTCTCTCCTCTGTACCACCCCTTCTCTCTCCTTTCCTCCCTCTTTCCCCTCTCATCTGACCTTTCCACTGTTCTTTCAGCCAGTGGCCCCTGTAGGTTATTTGGGGTCACGATGCAGGGCAGCTGTCTGACCTCTGCGACGGGCTGGGAATAAAAACACCCTCCCCCTCCTAAAACACAGTTAAAGCTCTCTATACCGTCTACATTCCCGCGTCACTTTAATCCCTGGACTCGATTCAAATGCTTACAGCTCTGCGCAAAATCACATTCAGAGTGATGAATGCTTATATCCACCTTCAAATCAGATCATCAGCCATCTGCCTTTCAACACTGCTGATAAACCACATCATAATTCATATTTAAAGAGTTTCTGAATGGATGCCAAATGGGAAAAGGCCGATAAACAGGCCTGCACGATTAATCGAAATAAAACTGAAACTGCAATATGGCTTAGTGCGATTATCAAATTGGAAAGGCTGAGATTTAAATAAACAAATAAATACATACATACATACATACATACATACATGCACTGCGTGTCTCAGAGTGAAACGAGGCACTGTGTTCTTACATGTGAGCAGCTCATTATCTGCTGGTGTGCAGCATCTCGGTTCTTAGTAAATGCTGACCATGTGAACTCCATCTCTGCATCTGCTCTGACTTCAGGTCGCTTTAACACTCATTTGGGAACGCAACATGCACCAACCATTTTCCCATACTTGTTCAAAAAAAAAAAAAAGTTCATCAACAAAATAAGCTTGAAGAATTTCCATCAAAATTTTTAAAAGCATTTTAAAAAGAAAGGAATTAAGACAGCCATGAATATTAGTTTTGTGGTTTTACTGATATAACTTTTTCCTTAAATTCTCGTCTTTTATTATATCATTATCATTAGGGATGTATTGAAATTTCAGCCATCAAAAATGGCATTTTCGGTTTTTGGCCAAAAAACAGCCGCACACATGCTCTGATAATAATAGCTTTGTAGGACTATAGATTATTTGGGTAATTAAAAAAGAAAAAAAGTTCAATTTGATTCTGTTGCATAGAACTGAATAAAAATAATACTGTCATTTAATATTAACATACCTTCTTTCCAATTTTATTGTGGTTATTTTATTGGCTTGTATTTTTTAAATTCAGTATCATTAAAATTGAGTTAAATTAAAAAGTCTTACAAAATTATTTTATATTATTATAAAAGATTAATAAAAAGCATTTTCATTTCGGTGCATCCCTAATTATTATTATTATGCCATACTGATTTATCTATAAAAGACAAATGCTCTGAAAAACAGTGACATGCTAACATTCAGTCCGGATTTTAAAGCTACAGCCCAAACCACAGGAAATACCACCATTCCCTATTGTTTCAGTGTACAGTAACACTAACCGCACATTCACAGCACATTGGCTTACAACCCGACATCCTGACATAGTATTTCCACTCTGCTTTCAAATACATAGATCTCTTACCCATCCCCCATCTCTCAAAACACATGAGCACAGACCAACCCCCACCCACTTGTACATCAATTCCTATACCATATTCAGCACTCATGTTTTGACAAAAACCAACATGACCACACAGAAGATCCCCAAACGGCACGTGTGTTCTCAACCTGAGTGTAAACAAACAAATCAAAAACAGGACTACAAAAGAAGAAACAGTTACTACACGCTCATACGCTGAATACATATAGAAGCACGCGTACAACCTGGTCTTTAACAAGCACACACACAGAGGAGAAGCATTTGTGTTGCATAACAGTAGAGTGAATGACTTACCAATAATGTGCAGGATAATCTACACTAATCCTCTCTGCCTGCATCACTGACGATCAGCGTCTTTCTGTGTGAGAGAGCAATACCACAACTGATTTGATCAAGGTCACATAGTGAACCACAAGATGCTTCCACACATCTGTGATGGCTGGGTAGAGCATACAAAACTAGCTACAGAGGTAACACAGGATGTAGACAGGCTGAACACAGTGATGCTAGATTCTTGTATATGTATGCACACACAGACACAGTACAAATGCCAGTAACTGAGAGCGCTTAATTTTTACTTTGATAGAAACAAACCAATCAAAGAGAAAAAATAAGGCTGACAATTTAAAGCGTTTATTTAGTACAATTATTAAAAAAATAAAATAAAAAAATAAAAAATTCAAACATGCTCATCCAACATGATAGTACGAAACTGAATTGCTTTAAACTTTAAGACTCTAGAAAACAAAAACATCAAGACGCAGGCCAAACAAGTCCATTTAGCTTATGATATGTTTACATGGACTTTGAGTTCAGTCGGACTAAAACAATAACTCACTGTTTAACGCTTTATTTCAAGGGTGCCTAATAGGTCGATCACGATCTACCAGTCGATCGCAAAGGCAAGTCTGGTAGATCGCACATCTGTTAAATATGTATTAGGTAGGGATGCAATGATACCATTTTTTCAGATCCGATCCAGAAAATTCTGGGTATCGGCCGATTCCGATCCGAGGTTTTTTTTTGTTTGTTTTTTTAAATCAAAGTAGAATTTCTATACCTCTGTGTGGTGACTTGATCGTCATTATTTTGTGTGTTAAACACAATCTACTAAATATAGGCAACTTCATTTCAAAGAAAAATAAATGAAAAAATATATAATCAATCTATGACAAAAATACTATTATAAACTAGGTTAGTGGATAATTTAGCAGCAAAAGTTATTCTAGAAAAATCATGAGTGCACACATAAAATCTAAACATTTAGTGAAATAACATTTAGTGGGGAACATAAAAGTGAACAAGTGTAGGGCTAAATCTGGTAAAATTAGAGATGCACCGATTGACCGGCCAGTGATCAGAATCGGCCGATTTTTCGCATGACCAGACTGGATCGGTGACCGGCCGGTCAGTCTCACGTCTCGCCGATCCCGAGCCGATCCTTGACGTCACAGCCACGCGCACACTCACAGTCGCGTGTAAACACGTCGTTTCGCGTGAGAATGATTCTAATTTTAATTGCATTCAGTGTAAACAGCGACTGATAATGTATTTATGTCGTGCCAGACGAGGCTTGCACAGCCCGAGTGAGTGTGTGAGAGACAGCACACACAAAATAACTCACATAAATTTATAGATGCATACTGCGGTAGAAGAAAAAAAATATATTTTCAATATATGATTTAGATAAGGAACATTATACGCCCATGACGTTTCCCTGAATATCAATCAACATGATTGCAACGTGACACTGATTTTATACAATAGTATTTAAATAAACAAGAAGTTAAAATTAAGTGACTTAGATTTTAGACAAAATATTGACTGTTTTTGCTCAGTTCCGATCAAAGCCACAGCAGAACTGTTGTGTGTCTCCGAGCAACACAGCGGTGTTTCGTTACTGAATGAATCCACGTTTTTGAATGAATCAAGTGAGTCAGTGATTCAGTGGCCCGTTCATAAGGACAGTCACTAGCCTCGTTTCTGAATGAATCAGCCATTTGAATGAATCGGATGAATGAATGAATAAATGACTCACTCATTAAAACAGACACTTGCCGCCACCTAGTGGTGGTTTAGTCATATTTAAAAGTATCATTGCATTTTTTCAACATTTATTTGTATGTTTAAAAAAATATGTAAAACATTAATCTTATAAAATTATTTATGCATTTGAAATTTTGCAGTGTAAATGCATTTATGGCACCTCAGCTTCATCAAATTGTCTGTGTAAATGGATTGTACCACTTCAGATGCAGCCCTGTTTCCTCATGATGGAAAGATGGAGTTTGTTAATACTAATTTCATTTGAATGGTAACAACTCTACAGTTTCTTATTATGCTAACTGAATTAATTGAAACAAAGTAAGAATTTGATGTGAAAGATGACACATTCAATAAGGTTAGGGGGGAAAAAATGACCATATATAAACATAGTGGGAAATGACACCTGTTTTGTTACATACAGCAACTCATTTTACATTACCCATTTCTTCCTCTTTCCAGTCACAGAGCACAGAGTAAATTGAAATTTGCATAGATATTTGTTTGTATATGCTGTCAATTATAGTTCTTAGAAAGAAAATCGGAATCGGCAAAAATCGGTATCGGCAGGTCACACTTCCAAAAATAAATAAATAAATCGGAAATCGGCCAAGAAAATTGAAATCGGTGCATCTCTAGGTAAAATGTTACACACTGCTCTTTGTATTGTAAAATACATTAATGAAAACAAGTAAATGTATTTATATATATAAATATAAACTATAAAATTAAAAGACATTTCTTTTAAATGGAGTCCTATCTATCATATGTTGCTGCCTCCATTACTGTGCTATACATTAGGTTATTAATAGCCTTTCAGGACAGAACAAGAAACGCTATAAATAATCTTTCATTGCGCAAAAGTATTATACGGAAAGCTCCAATACAGAGCGGCACAAAGCGCTTATGCGCATCCCGTGCGCAGAATGATGCGCTTGAAACAGCACGGAGTCACAGCGCGCAGCTCCGCATAAAGAAGTTCAAAGCACAAAGGAAAGAAATATTGATGCGCAGTTTAATAAATCTGTGCGATAGTTTGAGCCTTTTCTTTTAACCGTTTTAAATCTCAATTATTGAGCACTTGAAGACAGTTTCATCGTTTTGACTGTCGTAACTGAACGTGACACACAGTTTGAACGCTGACTTGAGGATGACATACAGCCGCAGCGGGGAGAAGTGTTCATGCAAACTTGAATTTAACAACTTAAATATTAATCTGTACCTCACATTAAACTATGGAACGGCTTCAGAACACTTGGACTTTGACTTTATGGTGCTTTATAATGTTTTTGTGCTTTCATGGGGCTTAATAATTACACAGAATAGTATACGCACAATATCGGATTTGGATCGGTCTCGTCTGACCGATACCCAATCCGCAGAAAATGACCGTATCGGAGCCGATACCGATACTGAGTATCGGATCGATGCATCCCTAGTATTAGGTAAACGCAGGCCCGGTTCTATGGGGGTGCTAAGCACCATCACAAGAAAGCAAGACCACTCTCAGTTGAAGCTGTAATAATAGCATATTTGCGAAACATATCTGGCAAACTATCCAGTGCCTATTTTGTGCTTTAAAAGGTGTTTTCACAGCATTGAGCAATGTAGCCAATCACAGACATATCTGTTGGCTTCTGGAACATAATGGCCAATCAGAGACGTTTATGTTAGACAGTACTCACCATTAAACAAGCTTACAAAACCACTCATTATAACATACAGTGTATTCACAATGTAAATAATAGATTGATTGTGCAGTATAGAGAGATTCATTGATTATAACGAAACTTTGTGAGATCGCAATGAACAACTAAAAGGAGTGCCAGCTGTTGCCTCCGATAACATTTTGAGCAGCATGGCATATAGCGCTCTTGCACTTCAAGTGTCCTGAGTTTGAGTCCCAGCTTGAGGACCTTTCCCAATCACGCCCTGACTGTTGTAATCTATTGTTCTGTGGGTGTTTTCAATGTTCAGTTATAATATTGTTCAATTTTAACATTACATTAATATATTCTATTTATTTATTTATTTGATGAATTCAATATAAAGATACATGTTTTGGTCCCAACAAGCTTTTTTTTTTTTTTTTTTTGGTAGATCTCATTGAGTTTGTCATTTGAAAAGTAGATCCCCACACAAAAAGTGTGGTCACCGCTGCTTTAGACCAAATGAAATCACACCAGTCCATTTTTCCTTAAGTCGACCTAGATAATGTGATGGTAGCTTGGCTTTTCCAGCAATGTATTCGCACTAATTGGGTTTCAATTGACCTTAATGCAGTCTGCTTATTCCAAAAGACAATGATGACATCCAATAAAGCAAAACAATACAGAAGTCATAGTTTACAGTGATTTTAGAACAGCTTAGGGGCATTTTTAGGCAATACTTGGTGCAGTAATACTGATGCAATTAGGGCACAAGTTAGGGGTGGACAATTAATCGAAAAGTAATCAAAACCGAAATTCAGAACCTCTAACGAACACAATTTTCCTTTTTGATTTCAACTGTTCAAAATATTCAATAAATAACTAAATAGTTTGTGTTTCCTTCAATTATTTTAAAATCACAATGAAATCACCTTTTCAATGAACAACAACAAAAACTAAACATAATCATTCAATAATTGTAATCGAGGTAAAATGTTCAAATTAATCGAGATTTTGATTTTAGATCATGTCGTCCAGCCCTAGCACAAGTGTAGGTTATGTTTACAGAGTTTTTGGTTACACTTCATTTTAAGGTGCCCTTGTTACATTGCAATTATACAAATAAATATGGTGTAATACACTATAAGGTTAGGGTTGGTTTAGGGTTAGTTGCAAGTAATTATACATAATTTATTTTTATTACTATAGTAAGTAACATGGACACTGTAAAATAGTGTTACCTAGTATTTCACAACAGCTTCAAACACGGCTCAGACCAGAAACATCTAACAGACCAACTGACTGTGCATTACTGCTGTTAAACGATTAATCGCGATTAATCGCATCCAAAATAAAAGTTTTTGTTTACATAATATATATTTGTGTACTGTGTATATTTATTATGTATATATAAATACACACTCATACAGTATATATTTTGAAAATATTTACATTTACATGTATATTTTTATATTTACATCATTTATATTATATATAAATGTATTTAATATACAAATATAACAT
>JAFVLL020008495.1:0-21767 GCA_021397915.2 Tor tambroides
TTTTTTTTTTTTTTTTTTTTGAGATCACGCTTAAGCAGTTCTGAGGTCAAACACTGGCAGAGGTCTCAATGACATATTACTCCCCATTTTATATAATCATGCAGCCAGAAACAAGTTACAATCTCATAATACTGATCTCGAAAAAAAAGTCTCAAGTATGCGACAAGGATTTTATCACCTTAAGGCTACAATCTGACGCCTTTGCTGGCAAGAGCAGCAGCATGAAGTTGATTAGAGAATATATATTAATGAAAGACACGCAGGGGAGATTATGGAAAGTCAAATGACTGAGGGTCTTGTGACTGTAGATGTTCAAAAATCATGATTTAACTAAACTGTGATTCCTCAAGGCAGCTTAGATCAAAAACAAGGCAGAAAAGTTATGAACAGTACACAGAAAAATACCTAAAAAAGAAACATTTTACAGCCACACAATTGTCATTTATGACCACACAACTCCTGAAACAGTCTGCATAAATTGAGCAGTGACAATATTTAGACATTACTTTGTGACACATGGAAAAACTGACTTTTCAGAAGCAGATCAGCCAAAAGCAAATCACATGTGACCCTTGACCACAAAAACCAGTCAAAAGGGTCAATTTTTTGAAACTGAGATTTATACCTCATCTGAAAGCTGAATAAATAAGGTTCCTATTGATGCATATTTGTTAGGATAGGAAAATATTTGGCCGAGATACAACTACTACAACTACTAAAAAAACCTGGAATCTGAGGGTGCAAAAAAATCAAAACACTGAGAAAATCGCCTTTAAAGTTGTCCAAATTATGTTCTTAGCAATGCATATTACTAATCAAAAGCGAAGTTGTATATTTGCAATAGGAAATGTACAAAATATCTTCATGGAACATGATCTTAATTTTTGGCATAAAAAAAAAAGAAAAAAAAAAAAATCAATAATTTTGACCCATACAATGTATTTTTGGCTATTGCTACAAATATACCCGTGCAATTTAAGACTGGCTTTGTGGTCCAGGGTCAAATTTGTAGGAACACCAAAATGCACATTGTGTATGTACATTCATGTACACTTCCTGGCTCTAAATACAGCAGTTATATCAGCACCAAAACCAAAAAAAAAAAATCAAACAAGACAAGAATAGGTTTCACTCTTCCTTTATTGTAATCCAAATTTGTACAAAATGGAGATTAGCGGTTAGACTTGGCCACTCTCTCCAATTCATCTTTCTTCTTGATGGCATAAGAGTTGGAAGAACCCTGCAATAGACAAAAAGAACTTTAATAGTAATCAAATAAAATGATTCATAAAAGAGAAATTACTGTAGATGCCCTAAAAGCGTTGATAAAATAGTACAAGTAAAACACTCCAATCAGATTGTTTATCTCACCTTGGCGGCGTTGATGAGCTCATCAGCAAGACACTCTGCAATAGTCTTGATGTTCCTGAAAGCAGCTTCTCTTGCTCCAGTGCAAAGCAGCCAGATGGCCTAAAATCATAACACACAATAAGTGACCACTTTCAAATAAGATCATATCTTCACGTGCCATTTCTGTGCTCTGTATTTTCTATGAATGGCCACCCAAGTCTAACAGAGTGTCTTGGGGATACTAAAAGCATCCTAATTTATGACAAGTCCCTTAGAAGTCAACATGTGTTTTCTTAAGGTCATGTTCCTGGTCTCATTGAACATTTCATTGGTAGTAAAAGGTTAGCCAAAAGACAAATAACTATTTAGGCCTTGTTTTAGCAAACTTTCACTCAAACTGACCTGGTTGACCCTGCGCAGAGGGGACACATCAACAGCCTGTCTCCTCACGGTTCCAGCACGTCCGATACGAGTGGAGTCCTCACGAGGGCCGCTGTTGATGATGGCATTCACCAGGATCTGCAGAGGATTCTGGAAAGGAAATAAAAATGGTCTACTATTAGGAAAGTCCCAACATCTTACAAAATAGTTTTGTAAGTTATAATGCAACATTTAAATTCTACTATAAATTTAAGCCAGACCAAAGGCAACCAGGCATTAACAAATGTGTGGAAAGTGTTGTCTCACCTCGCCGGTGAGCAGGTGGATGATCTCAAAGGCGTGTTTGACGATGCGGACGGTCAGCAGTTTCTTGCCGTTGTTGCGTCCGTGCATCATCATGGAGTTAGTGACGCGCTCCACGATGGGACACTGAGCCTTACGGAAACGCTTGGCTGCGTATCTGCCACTGGAATGAGGGAGGTATTTGGCATATTTCTCCTTCACGGCAATGTAATCCTAACAAGAGAGAGAAAAACATGTTGATCTGCTCAAACCTGTTGTATTATAACAGATACATGAATTTCTACAGCCTATAAATTATCAATATTAAGTAAAAGATAGTCTAGTATAATTCTAAAAACATCCCTTCTCAGGTCATTGCACAAGTCTTTTTGCCATTAAATCTTCATTGATTTTTATTAAGTAAACTCAACTTTCATATTAATATTTCAACATGATCATTTACAGGACTGAAGCAACCACCAGGACTAGATTTACTTGACTAATCAAACATTTTTAGAAAAGTATCAAATATGATACAACTTTGTTTCAAAGTTTAGTCGACCACAAAAACTAGAGCTATATATTTATAAATGCACACACATAGAGAGAGGGAAAAATGCTTATTCCTCTGAATATGAGCTCCATATTCTCCTGTATCATACTATGAGCCATAAAAGCCTGATATATCAAATATGATACAAAAAAGTCTTTTTTTTTGGTAAATGTTTCTATATTTCGTCTAAACAATTAGTATAAACTTCTATTTGAGGGAGAAAGATTTGACTTATATGTCAGGGATAATGGGCAAATAAAAAGCAATTCTCAGAAAAAAAACATTAATGTCCATGAATGTGTCAAACATACCTGCAGGGAGATGTCGTTGATCTGCACATCATCTGTGCTCCATTTGCCAAAGAGTTTGATCTCTGGTGTTTCAGCAACAGCTGGTACAGCCTCCCAATCTTCAGCCATCTTTCAAAGCAAATGAGAATATCATTTATGTACAATAGAGTGACCACAAAACATCCAAAAAATTCACAGATGCATGACCAAAATAACTAAACAATTAAGGTAAAAATACTCAAATTCAGTAAGAACAAACGTTTCTAGATCATTTTTCATAGGACAATGCAATCCTAATGTATTATAAAATCAAATTAAAGTGCAATATTTTTAAGTTAATACAATACATAAAGCATACGGTCTTGTTCAATACAGACAATTTATGCTGACATTTAAAAAAAAGTATTACCACGATCTGTCTACATGCTTAACACATTATGAATATGACCACATACTATTTACATCTTAAATGCACTCTAAACATATACAAATTCTGGCGAAGCACCTCAATAATACAGTTGACATGATTAAATCAACTGTTACACTACTTGAGGAATAGAAAACAAAGTGCCACAGAACTGAAAGGTGTGGATTCGCTCATGGTCTTTTCTAACGGAGAAACAGCGGACTCACGGACCGCTAACAAAACACGTTCAAATTCATCATTTTGACGAGCTACATATGACATATATAGGTTAAAACATGAATATAAGTGTGTTAACAACCAGATGTATACAACTTGATGAGGGTGGAAGGAGTATAAACGCTTTAAAACATGTTTTTCATCGTTACCTTCGCAGCGTGTGTGTGAATGGCGCACTCGAGCAGGCGGAAAGGAAGAGCGACACGAGGAGAGAGAGAAAAACCACTTCCGCTCAATGCGCTTCCGAGTCAAGTATGAACAAGAAAGAGGAAAAATGATAGAAGAATTAAGGAAAAATGGAATTCAGGATCTAAATTTTAAGGTTTTAACAAAATGGTCAAGTGAAATAAATAGTAAAGCCTTCTATGATTTTATTAGAGTGACGGGATTTATAAATAGAATATAAAACTCTGTTCCACACTCCGGAGCAGAAGGTGGCGGTAATGCACCTATTTACGTTGGATGCCAGCCGCTGTTAAAAACCAAGAAGAAGAAGAAGAAGAAGAAGAAGAAGCGTTCTGATGTGAATGTTTTTGGGGAATTAGCGCCGCCTGGCACTTGCTATGTAAAAAAAATGTCCTAAGCTCTTAAAAAAAATAAAGACTTTTTTTTTCAAGAAATAGTGTACATAAGTACATAACCGCTAGAAAATGTTGATCAGTGGCCTCATCAAGCGAATTATTAAATTAGCTACTTTTTAATTAATTTTCTGTGGAAGTACAACCCTGTAACAAACATTTGAGACATATAGGCTAAGTAGTCTAAATATAGTCTAATACAGTTTATATAATGATTTGCGTGCTTTTGTAATTTTAGCAATAAACGCTAAAAATATATTTCCCATAAATAAATAAAAAAGTTTGTTTACGCCCAAATAGCAATACTTATTTTTATTAATGGGTCATGCCATAGTTTTATAACATTTTATTCAGCTTTTATGTGATGAATATGAAACAATATAAATTAAGACGACCTTTCTCTCTTTAAATGCCGCCACACACACTTGTGCTGTGACCTTTTTTTCTACATGTAGGAAGCTATTTCAGAAGTTATTTATAGTTTTAGAAGGAATTACATCTTCAGAGATGCAACTATTGTAACACTTTAACCACATATAGGCTGTTTCTCAAACGGAAACGCGTTTGCAGGCTGCATACGTCATCAAGCCTGGTTTATTTCAGTTAACTGAGCATTATATTCGCAAGTCATTTAAGCATATTACAACAATTTACACTTAACTAATAATAATGGTCAAATTTATAACGGTTTATATTCTGAAATAAGAATTAGAACTAAACCTACTGGAAAAAGAAATTAAAATGGAAGAAGAAAAGACATATTCAAATAATTCAGAAAAAAATAAACAATAAACTTATTAAACTTAGGGCCCAATATAATGCCCTCACCATAACAAAAGCTGAAAATAGCTTAATAAGATTAAAGCAATCTTTCTATGAACAGGGAGAAAAAGCAGGGAAGCTGCTAGCATGGCAGATTAAAAAGCTAGATACAGAAAAGGCTATTAATAATATTCAAACTGAAAATGGAGAGCTAATATCCGACCCTTTAGAAATAAATAATATTTTTGTCTCATTTTATAAAGATTTATATAAATCTGAATCAGAACATTATATTGAAGACCAAGACCAGTTCCTTAATGATTTACAGATTCCACTTATATCTGAAGAAGACAAAAACAACTTAGACAATATATTAGAGGAAAGTGAAATTTTAGAATCCATAACAAAACTAAAGAATGGTAAAACAGCCGGCCCTGATGGTCTACCGATTGACATATACAAATTATTTAAAGACAAATTAGTTGGTCCCCTGAAGGAAATGTATGAAGAGTCATTTCAAAATGGTTATTTACCACCCACACTGAGAACAGCCTTAATAACTTTAATTTTGAAACCTGATAAACCTCCTACCAAATGTGAGTCATACAGACCAATTTCGCTGCTTAATACAGATGCGAAGATCATTGCCAAAATTCTGGCGTTAAGATTAGAAAAATGTCTTCCATCTGTTATAGGCACTGACCAAAATGGATTTATTAAGGACGGCCAGACTACTCACAATATTAGACGAGTCCTAAATATTTTACATGAGGAAAAGGAAACCACTGATACATGCATCCTATCACTCGACGCAGAAAAAGCGTTTGATAGGGTGGAGTGGCATTATATGAAAGATATTTTAGCTCGTTTCGGTTTTGGAGACTCATTCCTACATTGGGTTAATATTTTATATTTTAAACCAATAGCTGAAGTGAGGACCAACAGAATAATATCAAAACCTTTTAATATATATAGAGGCACACGACAGGGATGCCCTTTGTCACCAATGCTATTCATTTTGGCATTAGAGCCCTTAGCAGTCGCTATTAGAAGTAGTCCTATCATAAAGGGCATAAAAATTGAAGATTGTGAACATCGAATAGCTCTTTATGCAGATGATACTATTCTTTTTCTTACAAGGCTTGAAAAATCCATTCCAGCATTGCTTAAATTGATCGATAGATTTGGAAAGTTTTCTGGCTATAAAATTAATAATACTAAATCATCAATACTTTTCTTAAATACTAAAGAAAGACATAAACCACCAATAAAACACCCCTTTATTAATACAGTAAATGGTTTTAAATATTTAGGAGTAGTGATCACTCCTACAATTGATAAGTTAATACCTGCTAATTATAATCCAGTCATAACAAAAGTTAGTGAATCTTTAGATAGATGGTCATCCCTACCAGTTTCCTTGATTGGTCGTATAAACATTATTAAGATGAATATCATCCCCAAATTCCTGTATCTATTTCGTTCTATTCCACTTCCACCTCCATCAGGTTTTTTTCCTAGTATGAATAAGAAATTTACTAAATTTATTTGGAAAAACAGACGGGCAAGACTGCGCCTAACACTACTATATCTTCCATATGACAGAGGGGGTCTACGTCTGCCTAATTTGCAGTGGTACTATTGGTCTGCCCAATTGGCTAATGCCACCTACTGGTTTTCTTTGCAGCCACAATTACCCTGGGTACAAATAGAATCGATGACTGCAAAAAATATGAACATGGCTTCATATTTGTACTCGGACTTGTACAAGAATCTGAAAAAGGATACCAAAAATCCATTTGTTAAGAATACTTTAATAGTTTGGAATGAAGCACAGCGTACATTGGGGGAAATCCCGTCTCTCTCTTATTTTGCTCCTATTTGGGGAAACAAGGACTTCAGTCCAGGGAAAAATGTGACCCTGGAGCACAAAACCGGTCTTAAGTTGCTGGGGTATATTTGTAGCAATAGCCAAAAATACATTGTATGGGTCAAAATTATCCATTTTTCTTTTATGCCAAAAATCATTAGGATATTAAGTAAAGATCATGTTCCATGAAGATATTTTGTAAATTTCTTACCATAAATATATCAAAACTTCATTATTGATTAGTAATATGCATTGCTAAGAACTTCATTTGGACAACTTTAAAGGCGATTTTCTCAATATTTTGATTTTTTCGCAAGCTCAGATTCCAGATTGTCAAATAGTTGTATCTCGGCCAAATATTGTCCTATCCTAACAAACCATACATCAATGGGAAGCTCATTTATTCAGCTCTCAGAAGATGTATAAATCTCAATTTCAAAAAATTGACACTTAAGACTGGTTTTGTGGTCCAGGGTCACAAATGATTCTGGCTTTAAACAATGGGCATTAAAGGGTATTCAAAAGATTGGTGACTTGTTCGAGGGAGATACGCTCATGTCTTTCAATATATTCAGAGATAAATTTGGAATTCCTATGACACACTTCTTCAAATATTTGTCAGGCAACATTATTCAATGTCCAGACCAATGTTAACAGAATTAGAACAAGTTATGTTTAATGAGGAACTTAGTACAAACAAAATTGCGTTGCTTTATTGTAAATTTGTTAATAGTTCTAAAGAATCATCTGAATCTAAGAGAGTTGCTTGGGGTACCGATTTACAGTACGATCTTTCAGATTCAGAATGGAGTGAAATATGTGTCAGAGCCCAGAATGTGTCAATCAACACAAGATTTAAACTGCTCCAATACAATTGGGTAATGCGCACTTATATTACACCTGAAAAGTTGAACAAATTTAACCCTAATATTCCAGATGTTTGCTTTAAATGCCAAAAATATAAGGGAACGTTTTTTCACTGTGTTTGGGCATGTGATGTTATTCAGACATTCTGGCAAAAAGTGATGACATTAATATCTTCAATTATTTTAAAACCAGTTCCAATGACTCCTGAAATATGTGTGCTAGGTCTAGTTCCTGTTGGTATATCAGTATCAAGACATCAAATGAAAATGATAGACATCTGTTTAGTTCTCGCAAGACGGTCAATAGCATTTTATTGGAAGAAAATAGAAGGTCCATCAATTGGTCATTGGTTAAAAGATTTATCACACTGTATTGTTTTGGAAAAACTGACATACAGTACTAAGGGTAAACTGAAAGATTACTATAAAATATGGGACCTTTTTATACAATTCCTTGAAAACAACGAAATAGTAATACAAGATTTGTTAGTTCCCACTCAATCCAGTGATTGATGTAAATGTGATGTGCTTTATTTGATGTGGTAATATTTGTCTGTCTTAGCCCATGTGCAGCAAAATTTTTGTTTTATTTATTTTTTTATTTTATTTTATTTAGCCCTGTGTAATTGAACATGTGGATGCTGAGGGTGGGAGGGTGGGAAGATAGTTAAAAAAATGTCTTCTTTGAAGATTTTTCTGTTATCTTATATACGTTCTCAATAAAGACATGTTTAATATATTCTAAAATAAGATCTTCTTTATGACGTATGCAGCCTACAAATGCGACCTCCGAAGGATGCAGCCTTCCGTTTGTGGTCCATTTTACAAACAAACATCATGTTCGTCATTGTTTAGAACAATTTCTTCTAAGTGTGCCTGGACAAGATGCAGATCAAATTAAAAATATGTAAGACTTTTTTTTCGGATTATGATTGAAAATCAAAACACATCTCATTAACCAACTTCCTTAATAAATGTACATTATTTTGGACTGTGTTTTATTGGTATATTTTAATTTAATAACATGTCAGTTTAAAGTTCCCAAAAATATTTAGAGAAATCAGAATTTCAGTATTTATTTCAGTCCTCTTCTTCATAAAGTATGTAAACCATCATATTTTAATGCATGTAGCCATATCATTTTTAAAGATTTTTTTTTAACAATATTTCAGTCCATTACAAAAATACTGTAAATATTTAACCTCTTTCTTTCTTTTTTTTCTTTTTTATAATTTCTTATTGCATCAATTTGAACAATGGACTTATAATCAAATGCAGCAAAGAAAAACATCAATCATAGCAAATCAAATATTGAGATAAACATAAGAATATTAATAGAAAAAATATACAAATAGGCATCCCAATAAGCAAACAGCAACAAGATCTACATGCTGTGCATTGTGAATGATCAATGAAATATGTTTTTAGAGTAATTTACAATACTTTTCGCTTCGTTATTTCGTGTTGCTGTTATTGTGAAGGCAGTGACCTATTTGTATTTTATAGTAAGTGAATGTGTGTTTTTGTGATGCCCATTTACATTTGCGAATAATGAATTTTTCTGTACACGGGGGCTTTTATTTTGAAATCCTCCTCGCTGCAGGTTTGCGGAAGTCTCGCTGCTGTTCGTGCAGTGGTGCTTGTAGCCTGAATACACACACATTCATACACATACACATACACACACGGTTGTCTGCACAAAACAGGCTAAGAAGCAACACACCCAAACACCATATTTCAGGACTTACAGCGCAGTTCTCTAGAAAAGGCCGAAGGAGACCAAAATAAGGTGTGATGTTGTTTACTTCTCATT
The DNA here is from genome assembly GCA_021397915.2 of Tor tambroides. NCBI lineage: Eukaryota > Metazoa > Chordata > Actinopteri > Cypriniformes > Cyprinidae > Tor > Tor tambroides. Next base: position 9,389 of record JAFVLL020008495.1, read on the forward strand.
TTTGGTTTTGTTGTGAAAGCTCAGTGTTGTAAAGTGCATGCAGAGGCCTATCACAGCCATCAAATGCAGAAACCACAAATGCATTTACGCACGTAGTCTGATTCTGGAGAGATACTAATGGAGGAAAGGGGCTTCGTATCCTTTGTGGGTTGTACAGCCTTCATTTACAGATAAACAAAAGAAGTGGCTAGAGGCATGACTTCCATCACACTGGGCCTCTGGTTGCGCAAAAGTACTGGGCTGTGTCTCACACCAAGTGAGCAACCTACCCAGGCAGCGTTTTTGCCCATCATAGGCATGTTTGAACCAGTGAATCATCATTAGAGAATGACTCTAGGTAGACAGCTGCCTAGGTTTGGGAGACAGCTGAAGTGAAGCTTTCACAACACTTCACTTCACAACTTCACAGCTTCTGCTGATTTGCGTAGATCATGATGCTTTATCCATTATGTATTGATATTAATCGTTTGGACGTGTTCAGGGCTGTAATCTATTGGTATGATGTATCATTTGACTGTGCATTGCATTGCTGTGGTTTTGATCTATTATCTGCATTATCATCTACACAAATGTTGACTAGTCTCTCATGAGGTAAATGAAAAGAATTGCAGTTAGGACACAAGTATGCATGCTACAAATTTTTATTAGTTCTCTCCTGAACCTTTTACTAGATAATAAAATGTCACTGAACTAGCCTGTATGATAATTTTGAGATTACTGCCACCAGCCAATAATTCCTTGTTTTAAAATATTTTTTACTGTGTTCCTGTAAATAATATTAATGATAATATTATTAATATTAATTGTATAAATTATATTTTAAATATTTTACAAATATTAATATTATTAAAGTAAAAATGATATTAAATAAAATATTATTTCTCTGAATATCACAGCATCATACTATATAGGGTAAGTTGTCATGCTATTAAACAACCCAAATGTTATATATTAAAAGAAATATATAAATAAACATACAATGGAATATCCAACTACCTTAATAAATGTAAATTCTGTACTTCACTCTTCTTTATTTTGTTTTCATTTGATTAAAAAAAAGTTTTAGAGTTCCCAAAAGTTTTAGAGTACATTTTTATGTTTTTTTAATTTTATTTTTTTATTTTGTTATCCAAGTTTAATTTTAGTTAATTCAACTATTAGTTTCACAATGGAATAATTTCCAGGGTGTTGTTAAACTATAATATGCGGTTTTCATCAAACAGATTTATTGATTCATTAATAATATATAACAGACTATCAGAAACTGTAGTCAATAAATTGTATAGAAAAACACACTGTGACCCTGAAACCAACATGAAAAAGTCATGAATGAAAAAACCTCAACTAGATACTATGATGTAGCCCTTGTGGCGTGTGACAACTAGCCCCGGACTCCACTGCAAATGATCTAGTAGTATTGTTGATTTTGACAGTAAATCGTAATGTTTGATTCCTAACAGTTTGCAGCAGTTATTGCTGGCAATGCACATATTTACATAATGTGCAACAACAAGTTGGTTTTAACATAACATTAATGTGTCTGATCAGACAACCAGTAATGGATGACATGCAACCACTGCAACTCCTGTGAAATTAGATGCATCTGTTTGCATGTAACTCAGCATGCCAGTCATCTGTCTCAGCGAGCCGTGGCATCTGTCTGGGTTCAGATTTGTGTTGGGGCAGACATGGCAAGTGTGGTCACCAGGTCAAGGATTTGGCTAACTTGAGCAAGCTGCGTGGAGATTAACCAGCTGGACGTATGGTCCTGTGACGCACGGATCCCACGAGCTGCGGTATTCAAAGCATATGTGGCAGAATAATAGTAATTATTAATAATAGTGTAATTGTGTGGTTTTGGAGAAGGGTTATGAGAAAAAAAAAAACTGCAGCATTTATGAATGACTTGTATTCAGGTTAGTATATTTATTGGGTTTCTGTTTCATTTCGTATAAAGCATGCTTGAGCTTTACTGCTGTGATCTTTATGGAGGAAGCCAGCATGCAGCTGTATTTATTGAAGACATTTTTGCAGCACATTTCCTGTTTGCTTTGTCGACTGTGTGGCATTTGTGCTGTTCGAGACACCTGTGTTTTTTTTTTTTTTTTGAACAGTAAGTGTGAACCTGTAGCCTGCAGTCATTCAGCTAGTGGCATATGGCTACTACAGAGTGTGCAATGCATGTGTTTCTGTTGTATATGTAGGTTGGGGTTGATGCTGACATGGATTGATCAGTGTGATGATTCTGGATTCCAGTCTTTGACTTTATTAACTGATTTACTTCTTTCTTATGTCAGCTGAAATGTCTTAACTTGAATTTCAGAGTTGTTGGCAGTGAGCAGTGAACTTATGCTTAATCTGTTTTTTTTATTATTATTATTTAGCTAGTTTGTTGTTTAAGTTGACTTGTTTATTTATGTGTTTGCTAGTCAGTTCATTCTCTCAGTTGTTTTTCCATTTGTTCATGCTTTCATTTGTTTGTTCTTTAGTTCAATAATCTGTTTATTATTTAATTTGCCTTCCTGAAGTTAAACAGTAGTGCTTTGCACTAGCAACCACAAGGTCATGGGTTTGATTCCCAGAGAAAGCAAGTACTGATAAAATATGTATGTTGAATGTAAATTTGTCCGTTCATTCATTTTTGATTTGTTTGATGTTTAGTTTGTTCATCTGTTCGTTATTTAATTTATTTGTAAAACAAAATTCAAATTATTTTCTGTTTGTTCCTTCAATCTTTCGTGTTCATTCATCTCTTCATGATTTAATTCTTTCATTTATTTTTCCATTTGTTCGCTCATTCTTTAATTTGATTTTCTGGGGGGGGGGTTTGCTAAATTTTTCATGTTTGTTCTTTAGTTCCATCACTCATTCTTTCATATGTTTTCCATTTGTTTATTCATTTGTTTATGATTTAATTTGTTTGTTCATTCTTTAATTCATTTTTCTAGTTGTTTGTTCAGTCATCCATATTAAATGTTTTAGTATTAATTTATTTTTAATTTGTTAATTCATTCTTTGATTTCCTTTTCCCATTGTTAGTTCAGCCTTTAATGTTTGATCTTTAATTCATTTATATGTTCATTATTTTGTTTGTTCATTCGTGCACTGTAAAAAAAAATTCCGTAAAATTTACGGTAAAAAACTGGCAGCTGTGGTTGCCGGAATACAACCGTAAAAAATACAGTAACAACATTTTAGGTTTTAACTTAAATTTACAGTTAAATACCGTAATTTCTTTAACTGATATAATGTTAATATACCAACCTATTAAAGTACTGAAATCTGTTTTGTACTTTGAAATACACTGATAACCGCCAAATGCAGGTGGTGATGAGAAAGTCATATGATGAACCAAAGCCCATCACAAGCAGCTTTTAAATAATAGCATATAGGGCTGCACGATATTGGAAAAAACCCACATTGCGATATTTTGTTTTTCTGCGATATATATTGCGATATGAAAATTTTTTGTGTTTTGTTGTTTGATTAACATTCATGACACAGAAAACAGGAACATTAAACTGCTGTGAATATAGGTACTGTTACACATCCATTTTCGTTGTTTACCTTCACCTAAGCCATAAGCAACTGTGTTTACAAGGAAACTTACAGAGACATGCATTTTTACATAATTTCGCGCGTATGTCTCATTTCAGGCACAATTAGACGCGGAAGTGACCAGAATTCAGTGTTCACGTGCATCTGCGTGGCTCTCACCTTGTCAACACTTGACGCGACAAAATACTGTAGAACCCATAATCAGTGACGATGCTGTCTGTCTACACTGCATGCGATGCACGGCGCGACAAATTCCTGCTCTATCCCGGTCTAAATCCCCGCTCTAACTGATGCCTCGCTCTATTTATGACATACTGACACAAAGTTCAAATGATTTGTAACAGTCGCTTTGTCGCGTCCAGTGTAGACAGACTTTGGGGCCGTTCACAATATCGCGTGGAAAACGCCAGCCGCGCCGCTTTCTCCTTCTTTCCCAAGGGCTCAGGAGCTAGCGCTTTCGTAGCGTCTGCCGTTGCTAAGCAACCGTGACCTGCGCTCTCCTCGACAACGCGGAAGTTTCAGCAAAGGTTAAATGGATTTCCAGCACTGAAAATCGCTTGCAGTATCTCTGCTACTAAATTTATTTAAAAATGGATATCTCTGTACAGCTGTCGCGTCGCAGTGTCTGTGTGTGAGCAAAGAAAACAATCAGTATAAATATAACGATCAGTATAGGCCTACTAAACATCGCACATCCTGCGATGTGACTATCGCGGATGCGCACATCGCGATATCGATGCTGAAACGATATATCGTGCAGCCCTAATAGCATATATAGAAGGCGCACAGTGTCATTCACACAAGCACTAAACACCATCATGGTGAGACTCATTAAACTGAAACATGCAATAAACATTAATTTAACAACATTAGATGTAACATACAACCCTAATAAACATAACTGATAAGAAAAAACTAAGAAGAAACATAGTTATTTCAAAGAAAAAACAGCAAATTCAAACAGAATTTGAAATGCAACGCAGGGAATTCTGAGAACGTCAGTTTACGGAAGGAACTTTCCGTTAACCATTTAACAGGTTTTTACTGTAGCATTTTCACAGTTTTTTACCGTTAAAATCACGATCATTTTTTACAGTGTGCTTTCATTTGCTTGTTTCTTTGTTCATTCATCTGTTCGTTTTCATTGGTTTGTACATTGACATTTTGTTTTTTGTTCATTCTTTCATTTGTTTATTTATTAATTCTTTCCTATGTTCATTTTTCTGTTTGTGTGTTCATCATTTGGTTCATTCATTTTTTATGGTTTTGTTCTTTCTCTCTTTCTTCCGTTTGTTAATTTTTTTAATTCATTTTCCTTGTTCATTCTTGCTTTCTATGACATTGTGGCTTACGTTTTCCTTTTGCTGATTCTAAGTTGGTTGTACATTCTATTATTTGTTATTTTGTTTTGGTTATTCTTTTGTTCATGAACAAGTTTATTTGCTTGCTCATTCTTTCTCTGTTAATTTTTGACATTTTCTCTGTTTCTCATTCACTTTCACAGGTGGGCTCTCTGCTACCTGGCTGCCCTGGTAACGTGTTGCCATGCCGTTCCCTTTCGGTAAGTCTCACAAGTGTCCAGCGGACATTGTGAAGAACCTAAAAGACAACATGACCATTCTGGAGAAGCAGGACATTTCAGACAAGAAGGCTGAAAAGGTACTAAAGACACATGCAATGTGTTTGGGCTTGTACTATGACTATTACCCATTGAAATCCATTAATGAGAGGGGTGTGTGTCCGCAGGCCTCAGAAGAGGTGTCCAAATCTCTGCTGGCCATGAAGGAGATTCTCTACGGCACTAATGAGAAAGAGCCGCAGACAGAAGCCGTGGCTCAGCTTGCTCAGGAGCTCTACAACAGTGGCCTGCTCAGCACCCTCGTCGCAGATCTGCAGCTCATCGACTTTGAGGTGGTTTTATAGACTTTCGAGTTTAATAGACTAGGCCGGAAAACGACATGAAATTTCACGTTGCGCAGAGTTCCTCAAAATATATTGAGCAGTTCTCAAATGCTGTTCTTTTAATCATCAAGACATTTATTCATTTAGCAGGAACTTTTAAGCAAAGTATGAGTCAAAACGACCTACACGTGACAAATGAATCACATTGTGATGTGGAGGTGGTCAGGGACACAACAATCTCAACCTCTCTGGCTCTGAGGCTGTGATGAAAAAGCTGCTCATGTATGTATTTATTTATTTAGAGTGGCAATTTAAATAATTTTAATTAAATATTTATATAAATCTTATAAATAATAATAACAGCAATAATAATAATAATGCTTAATTAAAATATAAGTTATTAACAGAATAAAATGATGTATTTACTGAAGTTTCAACAACTGAATGGGTTTGAACTTTTTATTACCATTAAATGCATTTACAGTATTAGTTTTTAGTCATTTTTACATATTTTCTTCATAGTTATTTCTACCTGATAAAATAATTTTGAGCTTAACATAACTAGAAAAAAAATATTCATTCTAAAAATGTTTTATTAATTTTGCATGACCTTTCCAGGTCTAAATATCACAACATTTTAAATTCCCCTGAATTAGAATAGGAAATATAATAACCGCTTACATCTTGATTTTAAATTATTTTAAAGAATATTTAGTCTTATTTTAAATCATTTTAAGCCAGCTTTGCTGAGGCCCCCTAGTGGCTGAGAATCACTGGTCTAGTCCATTAACATAATTATTTAAACTTTGTCTAATAGGTAAGAAACAATCATTCAATTGAAAACAAACCCAAAAAATCTTCCCTGATGTAACCTTTAAAAGAGATGCTCCCTCCAATGCCACCTAATCAAAAGTGCCTACGTATTTTGCAATTAAGAGATGTTAATATTGTGTTTATTAACCATAAGTCAACAGCATTCCGGCCACTTGTGATAGGTCAAGCCAAGATATAGTTATATTACCAGTTGTAAACATTTTTACATGTTAATTTTTTCTCTCAGATTGCCTTTTGTGAAATGCATGCTTGTATTTTGATAACTGTTCTGCTTGTTATTTGTGTTTAGGGCAAGAAAGATGTGGCACAGATCTTTAATAACATTCTGAGACGTCAGATCGGCACACGGACACCTACGGTTGAATACCTGTGCACTCAACAAAATATACTCTTCATGCTGCTTAAAGGGTGAGACACGCACACAAACGTATTCTGAAGACATTTATTTGATTTTCATTCATTTAATATATAACCTGAAATTCTGCTGTTGTCAGATTACTTTGATCGGACTTTTCCGATTTAGAGGCTGGTGTTCAGATCAAATCTCAACCAGAGAACTGGTTTGGTGACTAATATGATTTTTAAAGGAGCTATCTGATCCCAGATTGGTATTACTCCTAAGATAACCTTATCAGTCAACGTTAGCTCTGAGTACATTAGCAATATCATCTTAAATGTGAATATTTTGGTAGCTCCCTGTCAAAATATTCATTTTATCACACTAATGTTGTTTCAGACTTTCTGTGGAACACGAGCAGATCTTTTTCCCTAAAATGGAAGTGAATGGTGACCAAGGGTCAAACCATAAAGCACCCTAAAAGTAGGACGTATGATGTCAGGGGGCTTGAAATGAGTGAAGCTTGACCATTTTTGGAGCTTGACAACCTCTGGTCACCATTTAGTTTCATTGAATGCAAAAGAGAACTGAGCAGCATGAACATTACCATCTCCTTTTCGCTCAATTGAAAGAAAGTCGTTTGGGTCAATGTGTGTATGTTGGCAAAAGGTTTCTGGTGTTGAATTCCTGTCCTTTTTGTAGTTACGAGTCTCCAGACATCGCTCTGAACTGTGGGATCATGCTGAGGGAATGCATACGGCACGAGCCGCTGGCCAAGATCACCCTCTGCTCTGAGCAGTTCTACGATTTCTTCAGATACGTGGAGATGTCCACCTTCGACATCGCCTCGGACGCATTTGCCACTTTTAAAGTTAGTGTTTTTGTAAATGTACAAGCTTTGGTTGTTTGTTTTATCTGGGTGGCTTCTTCGATTATTTCATCTTCATATGCACTGTATAATTATTATTATGTCTGATGAATTCCATTTGTTTGGTTATCTTCCAGGATTTGCTTACGAGACACAAACTGCTCAGTGCTGAATTTCTGGAGCAGCACTATGACAGAGTGAGTCACGGCCTCTTCTGTCATTGGTTTGGTTTCAGTCATTGTCTGTTGTTTTTGGATCTGTCAGTCATTCTGCAGCGGGTTCTTATCAGAACTGTTTGTTTGCATTTAATGTGAAAGTCAATACAATTGGAAGTTATTTGAATTTTAAGTGGGCTAAAAAGAGTATATGGGCACTTAGGCATCACTTGAAAAATGTCTTAATGCCTTAGATAACAAAATACCAAGAAATGATACTAGAGCTTCTCAGAACTAACTTCATGCCATCATGTTTGCACAATGACTTTTAATTAACTGCTGTAAAATTGATTTTATTGAATGTATGAAGTCAGTTCCCCTCATGTTCTTCAGATTAACTGTGGATGGCTTTCAGTAACATTTGGCAACGACGTGTCCAAATACTTTCGTCATCATTTTGGACAGTACATATATTGTTCTTGACATTTAAAATCAAACAAACTACTTCTTGCGAAGTGTTTTGCTCGGAAGTAAATAAATGCCGCTTGGTTCGATATTTTATCTAATGCAAGTTTGCCATAAATATGCAAATACTTTTTGTAAACAACTTTATATTTACTGTATATCTCTTTTTTTTTTTTGTCTTTTTTCCTCACTTTTGATCTTTAGTTCTTTAGCGAATATGAGAAACTTCTTCACTCAGAAAACTATGTGACTAAGAGGCAGTCGCTAAAGGTAAGAAATTGGTAAATTTGTGTGTTGGTTGTGCTTAATTAAACAATCATTTGAAGGTTTGGGATCGCTACGATTTTTTGATTTGTTTTTATATTAAAGCCTGCATACCAAGCCTGCAATTACTTGATCAAAAGTACAATAAAAACAGTAATATTGTGAAATATTACAATTTAAATTGACCGTTTTCTATTTGAATAGATTTTAAAATGTAATTTATTCCAGTCTTTAGTCTCACACGATCCTTGAGAAATCATTCTAATATGCTAATTTACAGCTCAAGAAGCATTTTTATGTCACTTTTGTTCAGTGTAATGCACCCTTGATGAATAAAACATTTAATGGTACAGCTCTATAATATGGTACAGTGTGGTATGGTACAGCTCTATAATGCATTTAAACTAAATTGTGTCTATGTTTACTGTAGCCACTAGATCTTTAATTTTATGACGTTATGTCTTTCCTCTTCATCTCAGCTTTTGGGAGAGCTGCTCTTGGACAGGCACAACTTCACTATAATGACAAAGTACATAAGCAAACCAGAGAACCTCAAACTCATGATGAACCTACTGAGAGACAAGAGCCGCAACATCCAGTTTGAGGCCTTTCATGTATTTAAGGTATGAACACTAACGCTCACCAGTATGCCATCTCAAAAAATGTCTCAACCTTCAGTATTCTGAGCGATAAGGTCTTTCTCTTGCATTCAGGTGTTTGTGGCCAATCCGAACAAGACCCAGCCCATCCTCGACATCCTGCTGAAGAACCAGACCAAACTCATCGAGTTCCTCAGCAAGTTCCAGAACGACCGCGCCGAAGACGAGCAGTTCAGCGACGAGAAGACCTATCTCATCAAACAGATCCGAGACCTCAAGAGGCCAACCCCGCAGGACGCTTGAGAAGGCTCATGAATGTATACAAATGCACAGAGGACGTCTAGACAGTGTTTTAGGCAGTGTCTGGACGATGTTTGGCTCTCTGGAACGTTGAGTGGCCGCAGCGCTGGGCATGTTTTTGTGTTTTCAGGAACCGTTAAATGCCGTTTGAGCTCGGTGGGTGAGAAATACAATGACGAGGATGAAAAGTAGCCTTGCTTCGCTGGACATTCAACCTCTCCCCCTACAATGTTTTATTCTCATGTTTCAAAAAATGAGCAAAATGAACAGAAAAGACAGATGTAGATGCTGCTGCTTTGTTGCACATAAAGAAGGAGGGTTTTGCACCTCATACACAAACATACACTCAAATGTCTGTTGATGATAATTGGATATTAATGAATTCCAGGAAGTTTGACATGCAAAAAGCACTTAAACACACTCCTTGTCAGCTCTTTTGCTCATTGTCGACTAGCTGAGTTACATAAAAACGGCAAATCATGTTTTGCACGTTTTGCATATCCTGGGTGAGTAAATGTGTACATAGGCTTTTTCATTTTTATGGTTGCTATCGGATTCATTTTCAAAGACGCAAATGAGTAAATGTGTTGACTGAGGAGGGTTTAGTGATTTGTTGGAGCTGTGGCTGTGATGTTGACCCTGATTTAACTCTACCATTTTTCTCTCATCATTAGTCACTGCGCTGAGTGAGTGTAATGGAAAGTTAACTTGCCTGCGATTGTGATTGTGACCGTAAGATTTTGTGCCCTGACTTTTTGACTTTTAATACTAGTTTTCAGTATAACTAACCCCACTACTCATACCTTTTAGTTAGTTTGTATGTTAGCTTGTCCCTTGTTTGGATAATTTAATGAGTTCATTTGTGAATCAAAAACAAAAAAACATGTCTGTCACATTTTACCCCAAAATCAAAAGAAAAAAAAACATTTGGGGATATTCCTCTCCCAAATTCTTATTACTTTACAGTCATTTTCTCTCATTTTCATTAGTCTCATTATTGTAATAGTTTTTTTTTACATAAATTACTTTCATTTTTATTGCTTGTATTTAAATTAGTAAAAAGTCTGTACAAGTACTAATATATATTTTTAATAAATATATAAAATGATTTAAATATAATAATAAATGTAAATATATTCATATATTTAAAATTATATGAACATTTTACTGTAATATATACTTGTATACAGACTTTTGTAAATTATGCATTACAGAAATTCAGACATAAGTGTCATTTTACCAATCTTAAGTTATATAACCATGCACAAACGGTAAGTTTATATATCTTTCTTTTGAATTGGGGGTGACATGTGACCTGGTCAAGTTCTTTAATGGTTTTGTGTAATTTGACTAAATGCACCAGCTTACATACTGTATCTCCTTTCCTTCTGTAGGTTTTTAGTTGGGGAAAAAATTTACGAGTCCAATGTGAGATGTTCGCAGCAGACTAATCTGAAATGGTTGAATGTAGAGAAACAGCTCAAGCTCATATTAGCACCTGATTGTGGCTGCTGAGAGGAAATTTGAGCAGTCATGTCCTTTATGAATGTTTTATTTAGGTTTGTTTTAACAACAGTGCAGTGGTTGATAGGGGTTGTCATGTAATACTTTAAATCTGGTGCAAGAATGAAAAACCACACAAAACTGAAAGTGATTTGGAGGGTTTGGTTGATCATTTTTGAATTATGTTTGGCATTACTGCTTTTACTCACAAGACAGCCACAATCATCTACCATAAAACCCTTCATTTCTCCCCTAAGCGAAAGCAGGTGTTATTCATAATGGTAACTCTTACTCATTTTCAATGCAGAACTTTACCTGAACTCCCATAAAACGTGTTCTGCCGAATGTTTACAGTACTGGTCAGAATAACAGGGATTGATATGTCTATAACAGTATTTTATTTTAGTGAAACCTACAATAACGTAGCTTAAAGATGTACATTTTTCATATAATGTTTATGTGGTGACGGGCAACTCACCATCGGTTGGCACATGTAACAGCAGCCAATCACAGTCATCTTGTATGCCTGACATCATAATGGCCCAGAGCATTAAGAATTCTGAGAATTAGCAAACTTATCTTGCATATCAGTGCATGTTTCTATTTCGCAGCCTTAGATTAAGCATGGACGTCTAACGGACGGGCTGGAAACCTCTTGGCCTGCTGTCTGTTCAATTAAACAGTCCGATCTAACCTATGTAGATCTGGCCCGAGTAATAAAACTTGGGCACAGAAACGGTGGAGTTTCATCTGAAATGTCAATCGGTAGCCAGACTAACAGTTGGAAATAAAGTTTGGAATAAAATAATTGTTTCTACTGTCTTTTTTCTTTGATTAGCAGTGAAATACTAACCATTTTAGGACCTTGTAACAAGGTAATGCCATTTTATTATAACATTACAGCACCTTATAAATAGCTAGATAGATAGAGAGATAGAGGCAGCCTGCTTGTGATTATTAAACGCACGCTTTCTCATTCTTGGTCGTGCACATCGTCTTTAACTTATTAGCCTTTTTAATATGGCATATATGAAAGTACCATAGTGTTGCCATCAGTTAGATAAATAAAATTATATATCTTAAAAAGCAATATTCGTACACACACACATGATGTATACAAAACATGCGCGCGCGCGCTCATTCTGCGTCGCGTGCATCATCAGCAGTGTCGCTGGCACTGTGACTTTAAGAGCGATTTTTATATAGAAATATATAAATAAATAATAGATTCTTCCGGTCCATTATAACAAACGGCAAATATTGTGTCAGAAAGCCAAGGGGTATAAAGGATCTGCGTTCTCGCTAAGAACAGCGTTTTTTTCCCCCTTCATCATGGTGAAGATCAGCTTTCAGCCCATCGCGGGACAAAAAGCCGAGAAAGAGGAGGGTGATGGAGATAAAACTCAAATATTCATACCGCATCCACACGTAAGTTTCGCTTTTTGTGTGCATCATGTGAAATGTCACGGAAAACAGCGATTGAAACGAACCAAAAGCCGACAAGGAAAGAACAATCGTGGTAAACCATTAAACGCGATTATGATCTATTGATAATGCTCCATCATCGTTTTTATGTATTTGTAGGTTTTTTTTT
>JAFVLL020008496.1:0-12282 GCA_021397915.2 Tor tambroides
TGTCCTGCATTCATGCATTACTTTACCTGCATTACTCTGAAATGTACCACCTACCTAAAGATTGTTGCAGACCATGTAAATCCCTTCATTCTAACAGTGTTTCATGATGGCTAGTGACCTCTTGCAGCAGAATAAAGCACCTTGCCACACTGCAAAAAAATTGTTCAGGAATTGTTTGAGCAGCATGACAAAAAGCTCAAGGTGTTGCCTTGGCCTCCAATTTCCCCAGATCTCAATCCAATTGAGCATCTATGGGATGTGTTGGACCAACAAATCCAATCCATGGAGGCCCCACATTGCAACTTGCAGGATCAAAAGCATCTGCTGTCAATGTCTTTGTGCCAGATACCACAAGACACATTCAGAGGTCTGTACATGTTATGTACGTTATGACCCTGAGATATCATGTATTACATAATTTTCTTACGGTCGGCATCTCTCTGGTGTTGAGACTTTGTTCTCTCTTTCTGTTACGGCTGACCCCTAGTGGTCATAACAGAAATTGGGGGCTTGTCTCAAAAAAAGAGAGAGAATTTTCCAAAAACTAATTGGAGTTTTGTCGTCGCATGACCAAGATATGAAGAAACTCATGAAATTGGCTTTTGCTTATTGGTTTTCAATTTAAGGGGTGGGTGGGGGGATTGGGAATGGCTTCAAAATTTGAATTAAACAAGTTCGCAATCCAACCTTCAGTTCATCCATAGCCGTAGCCAGCTATGAAAGCACAGAGGTCCGGACCTTGGTAAATTTTTCATGTGCAAACTTAAAATTTATTCTCTGAATGACTAATTTGCAGTTAAAAACTCCTCATATGAGTGTCTGCATGTATAATTCAGTTTAGACAGTTTGCAATAATGTTTAGCATCCATGGTATGAAAATGATTGCTGCAAGACACTGGGGAGTGAATGAGGCTTGAGAGATTTGTGAGTGGGTGCGGGAACAGCCTCCAACAGATCCAGCTATTATAAGTGTCTTTGGACTTGTCTTTTCTGCTTAATTTGACTCTTTAGAAAGTTAATAAAGTGGGAAGTTGCAGTTTAGGGTTAGCGATATATTTATTTTATCTTATTTACAAAAGATTTGAACTAATAACGATTTATTTGTATTTATTTTTTTGTTTGTTTGTATTTTATTTATTTTCATACACTGTTAGAAATCGCTGTAGATTTAGCAGCACAGTACTGTAAAAACCTACAGTACAATACCAAATTTATATATTGCTGTAAAGTACTGTAATTTGTATTGCATTCTGGGTAGTTTTGCTTGGGTGGTAATATTTTACAGTATATTTTAGCGTTGCTGTAACCTGGCTGTAATATGAGAAGCAATAATACAGGGATTGCTGTAAATAGCGAAAGTGCGCCACCTGATTGACGTCACACACACACACACAACACAACTGCAGCAGGTCGCTCGTTGGAGAAGAACAGATTTCTGGAACTTTGGTAAGTTATTTTTTAAGTTTATAATTAGGTTTTAAGATTTTTCACTGTAGTGTTCGTAGTTTTTAGTGTGTACTGAAACTGGGAAGCTAGCAAGTGAACGTTTCACTCTTCTCTCTCACGCTGTAGTAACGTTAGTCGAAAACTCCGTTAAAGAATTGTCTACCGCTGTTCCATTCCCATTCCCTGCTATCCTTAAGTTTTTAAACCTAACTCCGTGAATAAGCTTAGTGTATTTTGACCAATGTTACCTTAGTGTATTTCAAACCATATTTTGTGATTGTTGAAACTGTGAAAAGACACGTCAAGAAGGTTTGTGTAAATTTTATTTTGTTTCTGTCTTCTTTCTTTGAATGAGGTGTGTTTTACCATAGTTTGCGAGGTAAAATAGCATTTGCCGATAACAAATCTCTGTAGGGATTCGATAATGTCAGTGGTTAAAAAGGAGATTTAGGCGGGCGTCTTGGGCAACCGCCTAGGGGTAACGTACATTTCCGAATTTCCGTCGTTGCCAATAGAGTTCAATGGAACACCCTAGTTAGCTAACGATGCTTTTAGGCAAACGCACCCCAGGGCAAATTGACGGCTGCGACACATGCTTAATTTTCACCAGTAATGCCTGTAATTAAATTAACACTGCTATTAAGTAAGCTATAATACTGAAATGCAGTAATACTACACTAACGTTACTGTCCTATTATTTAAAACATCATGTTAGAAAAAAATTAATGCATGGAATGATTCTAGGGATTAGCTTTTCACAGATTTCTGTGCATAGTAATTATATAAGACTTTACTGTCAGTAGATCATATTTATATAAATGAAATAGTTCTTTGCATGTACTTTCATTCAAAGAGATGAAAACTGATTAAAAATAGGCTTAAATATTTCCTTTTTTCTATGGCTCCCTCTAATGGACAACATTAATATCAAATTTATCCTAAAATGAAAATAAATATCTGTGAGTCTCTCAACAAGCAGCACATAATTGAATTAAATGTATTTTGATTTCTTACAGCTCTTCAGTGTGGGCCACTGATCTATAAGCCCTGAGCCCTGAGATTTCTGTAAGTATTAGGCATATTAATACAATATTTTAAACTTTTAATTTTTTAGTTTATTATAATATTATTATTATTATTATTATTGCTACAGTTTTTTTATCATTTGTCTTTTAACACTGTCTGCTCATTTTTAATGGTGCTGTGGCTAACAGGTTTTGTCGTACATATCCTTCTGAGTCATGTCTTTTTTTTTCTTTCAGATTTGTCATTTGGTCATCAGGACAGAGTATAAGGAGTACGGTCATCCCAGCCAAGTTTTAAAGTATGTCCAGCTACATCTGCAAGTCATGCAGCTTTTCAATGTCTCTTTTAAAAGCATTCACCGCACACACAAAAGTTCATAGGAATGTGGCTAATTATTCCTTTGCATGTGGCTTACCTGAGTGCCCTTGCACTTTTAAGAAATTTCAGTCTCTTAAATCTCATATGTATCGACACCATGGCAAGACAAAAGCTGTGCCAACCGAAGGCACATCTCAACCTCAGAATGTTATACTGTCATGCCAGGTTAAGGACTGCAAATTCCAGAGCACTGTTTTTTCAAGTCTGTGTGCACACTTAAAATGCCATATAAAGAATGGTAAAAAAGTGGTCTGTCCGTATACTGGTTGTGCCAAATATTTTCGGGTTAGATCAACATTTTCTTCTCACTTGAGTAGAACCCACAAATTTTCCTACCAAGAAACTAGTAGTCACACTGCTCCTACCAGCCAACAAATTCAGCAGTGTACATTGCCTGAAGAAATGTTAACTGAAGCTGTGCTTAGTGAGCAAGATGCAGAGCAGGATGATGTTCCAGACCAATGTCAGTTTTTGAACAATTTGGCACTCATTTATCTTAAAATGCTAGCTAAAATGCTCCTTCCTGCTACCACTATTCAATCAATCATAGAGGAATTTCAGGAGGTGCACAACACTGGCATGAAGTATGTACTCTCAAAGGTTCATGAGAGGTTAACTATTTTGAACCTGCAGGACAGTGAAATTAGTCAGATACTAGAGGATGTGTCAAAGGAAGATCTCTTTAAAAAGTGCCATGAAGGGCCCATGAAATCTGACCATACAAGGAAATCATTTTTCAAAAAGTCTTTCAACTACGTTGAGCCCACTAAGATCTATCTAGGTGCTGATGAAGCTGGCAGAGAACGTTTATTTCAGTATGTACCTATTAAGGAGACACTGAAGTCTCTTCTCAGTCAATCAGTAGTGAAAGACCAGTACAGAGAGACAAAGATGAAGCAGTCAAATTCTGGCCCAAATGTTTTGACAGATGTGCTGGATGGAAAAACCATCAAAGACAATACTTTGTTAAATGAATCCCCCTCATCTTTGTCAATTATTCTGTATCAGGATTCATTTGAGGTTGCTAATCCTTTGGGGTCAGGTAAAAAGAAGCATAAAATACTGGCTGTGTACTTGACTCTAGGTGAAATATTGCCCCACAATCACTCATGTACTGATCAAATGCAGTTGGTACTGCTTTGCAGGGAGGAAGACTTTTGTTTCTTTGGGCAAGAAAAAATTTTCTCCCCTCTTGTAACTGATTTAAAAGATATAGAAGAGCTGGGCTTTGAAACCAATGATGGTAGCAATCTGAAGGGAGCACTGATAGCCATATCAGGGGACAATCTTGGTTCACATTGTATCGGAGGATTCACAGAGAATTTTAGTAAAAGCAGGTACTTTTGTCGTTACTGCTTGATAGACAGAGACACATATCAGAAAAAACCTGAAAAAGTAGGCCCCAAAATGACAATTGAAAACTACAGAGAAAGTGTTGAGCAACTCAGTGGTGGCCAACCTATGGTCAATGGAATCAAATTTGATTCTGTTTTCAACAACCTGAAACATTTTCATGTGTGCAGTCCAGGTCTCCCACCTTGTTTGGGCCATGACCTGTTTGAGGGGGTAGTCTCATATGATTTGGCAATGTACATTAGTCATCTAGTAAATGTTGAGAAACACTTTACATACATCCAATTAAACAGGTCCATTTCACAGTTCACATATACAGGGAGTGATCTGAACAACAGGCCAGGTGAAATCAGGAAAGATGGGGGGAATCTTGGGGGTCACGCAGCACAGAACTGGTGCTTCTTACGATTGCTTCCACTTTACATTGGGGATCGTATTAAGAATCCAGTTGACAACCAAGTTTGGCAACTCTGCCTAAAACTAAGAGAAATAACTGAGCTGATTTGTGCACCAAAAATCAGCCATGACCAGATTGCATACTTAAATATTCTCATTGAAGATTACATACACTTCAGAATTACCATGTTTCCTGATTGTCCACTAAAAGCCAAGCATCACTACTTGATACACTACCCAGACCTCATTCTATATTTTGGCCCTCTGATTCGACTCTGGACCCTACGGTTCGAAAGCAAACATTGCTATTTTAAACAGTGTGCAAGCAGACTGCACAACCTCAAAAATTTGTGCAGCTCACTCGCAGAAAGACACCAATTACTGCAGGCATACTTAAGCACAGGAAAGCTGTTTTTTTCCAAACATTCAAGTTATTGGAGTAGCAAGCAACTTTGAAGAAAGGCTGTACAGTCATGGGATTCAGCAGGCAGTCAGCAGGACACTGGCCACCAGGAAAAACATTACAGAGCTGTCTGCTGTAGTGTACAAGAATACTAAATATTCCAAGGGTCTGGTTGTGGCAGTGGCAGATGGTGAGAGTGGAATTTTGTTTGGGAAAATTGTATTGATTTTACTTGATCAAAGCAGAGTACACCTGATTGTGGAGAAGCACCAGTCTGCTTTACTGGTTGATGTTGGTGTTCGTCACCTGACTCTACAGGGGGACTACATTTGTGTGGACATAGACAGTGTAGTTGACTACTACCCACTTCCAGTTTATGACTTATGTGGTGTTTCAGCTGTCGCCCTTCATCACTCCATTTGTGTCTAATTTTGCAGGTTTAACAATGTCTGAATCAGTTGTGGATGCAATCACATCAGCACTACCAAAGCTGGATGAGGATCGGACTAAAGCTTTGGTTGAGCGACTGCTTCTGGTTGTTGGAGTAGAAGAAGTTTCAGATCTGAGTTATGTGAAGGAGGATGACATCAAGGACATCCTGACACCTCTACAGTGTCGCAAACTTATAGATGCCTTTCAAAGGAGAGGTTAGTTAAATTTTGTAGTTAAATATAACAAATTAAAATCAGCTGAAGGCGTATTTTTATGTATTTTGTTAATTATTTGCCACAAGTTAACCTTAGTTATTGTTGGAGGCTAATTAGATTAAGTTAGATTAAGAACAGATTGTTACTTATAGGTGTGTGATGTTGATTAGTGATGAGTTCTGTACAATATCAGTGGTAACATCAGTATAAAATGACTGAAGGGCATTTTTTTAAGTGAGTAATATGAAAGTAATAATTTAGCAAAATAACTAGCTAACTACTATTTAGTGCAAGTAATAAAGTAAATAGTTCCAAACACTGTTCATAAATGCAGTTCTTATCATTATTGTATGTTGCATGATTACCAATTTAATATTGTGCTGTACCATTGTGTTGACGCTGACGAGTTTTTTTTTTAGTTAACATATCTCAACAGCCAAAAAACTTGTCAAAGGTATTTGTGCATGTATTGGTGAGATGGAAAAGACCAAAATTATTATTTTTAACATGATTAAATCACCCCATACTATTTAATGTGATGGTGATACAAATGATGACACTAATAGGAAGATGACTATTTATTAGGTACAGTTTCAGGGCACATTTTAAATACATGGCTGAGGATGTTGCAGCTGTATTAATTAATTTATTGTCTAAATTTTCTTTTTCTTTTTTTTTGTCTTCTGTCAAGGGTCTACCCTTGAGCTACAGCCAAGTGTTCTTTCTCCATTGCAATCTCCATCTCCTCTCGCCACTATTTCCTCTGCGCCAAACCTTGCCCATTGTCCACTTAACTGGATCACCACTTTCCATGTGCATTGGGAGAAGATGGCTCCAACTCTCCATTTCTATGGAGAATAGGGCAGCTCATTCTGACAGGTTACAAATGATCAGAGTTATTGTGGACACAATCCGGATGCACTGCCCAAACCCTACCAGAGCTGAATGTTCTCAGATAGCCAAGAATATTGTTGCTCAATATCCCAAAACTTTCGCTGATGTAACAGATGAGGGAGAGCTCCTAGGTTCTGGTTACACTTCCCTCCTGAATCAGATCAAAACAAGAGTGGAACATGTTAACAGGGGCAGTGTACTTTCTAGAATTCGAAGACCAAAGAGGACAAACGCGAATGATGGTGATACCTCCCAGCTCAAAAATACCTGCAATCAAGCGGACAGTTATGGTTGCATCAACTGGCAACCTCAGAACTTGCCTGAGGGAGAGACACTAGATTCTCTTGAGGTTAAGAGGCAGATGTTGGTCACACTTTACAGAAAGGAAGGACCCAAAGTGGCAGAGAGCGTGAAGGTTGATGACCTCATGGACATAACATACCTAAAACAGCGCCAATTCATCAACTCCAATCCACCTCCCAGACTCAGCGATGTTATGCAAGAGTGGCCCTTTCTTTTCCAGAAACGATGGCTCCTTTCTCACTTTGAAAAGTTGACTGGGATTGACATTCTCTCAAGACTGACTGTGACACTGCAGAACAAAGGAAGGCGAATCATCAGCTACTTCCTGCATCAGACGTTGAAGTGGAGTGGGGAGATTCAGTCTCTGTTGACTGAGATAGAGAAGGACTCAAGGACACTAGAGGATCAAGATTTGATGGTGACTTCAGCTGTCCTACTCTTGATGGCCTTCTTCAGGGAGTCGATCGAGTCCCTGTTCATACTGGCTGATGTAAGTATTGTTCTCTCTCAAACACATGTGTTGTTTATTTTGCCTACAGTTCCCAAAAATGAAACCTCTGTCATCATTTGCTCACCCTTATGTTGTTCCAAACCTCTTTGAGTTTATTTTTTCTGTTAAACACAGAAGATTATATTTTGAAGAATGCTAGTAAACAGACAGGTGACAGTAGCCACTGACTTCCATATTTTTTTCCTACTATGGAAGTCAGTGGCTACCGTCAACTGTCTGGTTACCAGCGTTCTTCAAAATATCTTCTTTTGTGTTCAACAGAACAAAGAAACTCATACATGTTTGAAACAGCAACAGGGTGAGTAAATTATGACAATAGTTTCATTTTTGTGTTAACTCTCCACTTAATAATGAATGAAGTGAAAAAGTCTTTTATTACAGCAATATTATAACGCCAGCAAAATGTGATAAGCATTTCACATCTTGCGCTGCTCAGATGTTGTATTTATGTTGTAGCTGTAGGTTTTGGACATTTTTTGCCATTAAGAATTGTAGTTATACTCTCCTTTTGGCCAACAAAAGCAGACAACAAATTTGTGTGGATTTTCCCCACATTCATTGTTATAATCATGTTTTCTGTAATTACTTCATATTCTGTACTTTGCATCAAGTTGTTTTAATATGTTTAAGGTCACTGCAACCCAGCCAGATGTTGGGGCACAGCATGTGATTCCTGACACACCCAGGCTCATTGTGCTTGGTAAGTATGTAGTTTTCCAATATAATTTATGTACACACATACATACTGTCACACATACATATTCACAATAATACACGCACATGCTCACTCATACACCCACAAACTCGCACATACACATACAGACATACTTACTCACACATACACATGCGCACTCATACATCCACACACTTACAAATACAAAAGCACACAAAAACATACTTACACTCACACATACAGTCATATTCACACTCATACACCCACACTTACACATTCACACACACACACACACACACACACACACACACACAGTCATATTCACACTCATACACACACACACTTACACATACACATACACATACATGCACATACACTCAAACATACAGTCATATTCACACTCATACACACTCACACACTCATATTCCCACTCATACACCCACCCACCCATCCACACACACACACACACACACACACACAGTCATATTCACACTCACACACACACACACACACACACACACACACACTCATATTCCCACTCATACACCCACACATTTACACATACATATGCACACACACTCAAACATACAGTCATATTCACACTCATACACCCACACACACACACACACACACACACACACACACAAACACACATTTGTGTAGTCATATTCACACTCATACACCCACACACACACACACACACACACACAAACACACACATTTGTACAGCAACATTTACTCACACAAACTCAAGACACTCACAGACACACACACACACACACCCACACACACACACACACACACACACACACACACACATTTACGTACACACACACATATTCCTCACACTCACACACACACACACACACACACACACACACACACACACACACACACACACACACACACACACACACACATATTCCCTCACACTCACACACACACACACACACACACACACACACATAAACACACATTTGTACAGCAACATTTACTCACACAAACTCAAGACACTCACAGACACACAAACACACATGCACACACACACACACACACACACATAAACATACACATTTGTATGGCAACATTTACTCACACAAACTCAAGACACTCACAGACACACAAACACACATGCACACATACACACACACACACACTCATATTCCCTCATACACACACACACACACACACACACACACACACACACATTTGTACAGCAACATTTACTCACACAAACTCAAGACACTCACAGACACACATACACACAAGCACACACATGTTTGTTTTGTGGTTTACGGGGACTCTCCATAGGCGTAATGGTTTTTATACCATACAAACTGTATGAGCTATTGCCCTACACCAACACTACACCTAAACCTACCCCTTACAGGAAACTTTGTGCATTTTTAGATTTTCAAAAAAACACCATTTAGTATGTTTTTTAAGCCTTTTGAATTACGGGGACATAGACAGTGTCCTCATAAACCACCTTCAAATTGTAATACCTCTGTCATACCCATGTCATTAAACAAATTTTGTCCCCGTAAACCACAAAAACCAGTACACATGCACACACACACACACACACACACACATAAACACACAAATTTGTATGGCAACATTTACTCACACAAACTCAAGACACTCACAGACACACAAACACACATGCACACACACACACACACACACACACACACATACACACATTCAAACACACTCAGAGACATTTGTACAGCTACATATATACACATACACACTCGTTGTATAGCTACACTTAAGAATGGAAGTCATTCATAGACTTTGACATATTAGGGTTGTTTTTTAGGTAATAACAATTTGTTCTTTCTTTTTCAGGACATTCAATCATGACAGCATCCAGGTGGATGCTGTCCATCGAAGGAAATATTCTCTTAGCGCTGGACAGCACAGACGATTTTGTAGTCGCATTGGCAGCACTCTTTGCTAGCTATTACATATTCAACATTGAGTACCAGGAGTATGCTGCATGTACACTGGAGCTTGTTCAGAGGCAAGTAAATTTATTTCTGCTTTTGACTTTTGTATTGTAATTAAATCAGGTGTGCAACCACTGAGTAAGAGCTTTTTCTTCTGGAGCATCTGTGAGTGTTTGAACCTTCTGTAATAGTTGCATATGAGTCCCTCAGTTGTTCTCAGTGTGAAAAGATGTATCTCAAAATAATACAGTCATTGTTGGAAAGGGTTCAAATACGCAAAAAAGCTGGAAAACCAAAAAATTTATGGGACCTGAAGGATTTTTCTGAAGAACAGTAGGCAGTTTAACTGTTCAGGACTAACAAGGGACTCGTGAACAACTATCACTAAACAAACAAACAAAAAAAAAAAACACAGCTGTGGATCATTCAGGTAAGAACACAGTATTAAGGGGATGTAAACTTTTGAACAGGGTCATTTTTATAAATTCAACTATTATTTTCTCTTGTGGACTATATGTAAATGTTTTTTTTTTGTGAAATATCTTATTCAGGTCAGTACTAAATGAACAATAACATGCACTTTGTGTGATCCCTCTTATTTTGGTAAAATGATTAAGATTTTGCAGATTCTGCAAGGGGGATGTAAACATTTGACTTCAACTGTATACTAAGTATTACTATTGTATAAACATATTAAAGAACACATCAAGACCTATACTGTATAATAACTGTAACATAATAACAGAGTTAGTTAGCATGTGGTAAACAACTTGACAACACTTTGGTGTTTTGTTCCACAACATAAAGTACACACCACATCCATACCAAAAACACAGATTTGCAGGCTTATAAATACATTCTTGGAAGCTATACAAATGACTAATAATGGATTATGAGCATGCACATTGAAAAAGCAAATGCATCACTTATAAGTAATTATAAAAGTAATATAAATAATTAATTATAAAAGTAATATAAATATAACTGTTCTTATAATGCAGTATAGGTCTTTGTGTCTTTATAAATATATTTATAGCATATCAATACTTGCTTATAAATAAGTATAAATGGGGCTCATAATATAATTCATTATGAGCATGGGATTCTTAGAAAGTGTTACCGTCTTTCTTTGTTGTTTTTTTTAAAGCATATTTATTGACTGATATGATATCGTTAACAGGCTTCTGGTCAGAATAAATCCTGAAGACAAAAATACCAGAAAGAGGGTGAAGTGTACTGCCAGACAGGGAGTCAGCAACAAGACCAAGAAAGACATACAGAGGAAGGTCACAAACATCAACCCTCACGTAAACCGCTTCATTCGGTCCTTGATAGAATATGAGTGGAGAAATTCAAACTGAATCTTGCTTGCCAGCACTTTTAGTGGGACATTTGTTGTTCTTTTTTTGTTGTTGTTTGTTCAGTTTTAGTTCTCTCTTAAGGACATTGTACCTCCGTAAGTTCCCTTCACTGGTACACACATACACACTCATATTCCCACACATACACCCACACACACACACACACACACAAAAACACATTTACTCACACAAACTCAGACACTCACAGACAGCAAGAAATATTTGTTCATTTTTAGTTCTCTCTTAAGGACATTGTACCTCCGTAAATTCCTTTCACTTGTATATTTTGTTTCATTCATCTGTGCACACTTGGTAGTGGTAATGGTTTTAATAATGGTTTTAATGTTTACATGAATTGATTGAATAAAATGTTTCTGATAAGAACATTGTTTGGATTGCCTTTTGATTTGCAATGTTATTCTGAAGTACAGTAGCATTATAATATTACTAACTATAGATATATATACTTCAAGAAATACACTTATATAATATATATATATATATATATATATATATTAGGTAATTAATGTGAAATGGCATTAATATTTAACAGTATGCATCAATATTGATAATACAGTACAATACCGTATAATAAATTAAAGCAAAGTCGTGGCCTAATGGTTAGAGAGTCGGGCTTGTAATCAGAAGGTTGCTGGTTTGATTCCCGCACCAGCAGTACCATGACTGAGGTGCCCTTGAGCAAGGCACCAAACCCCAAATTGCTCCCTGGGCACTGGAACATTGGCTGCCCACTGCTCCGGGTGTATGTTCACTACTGTGTGCATGCACTTGGATGGGTTAAATGCAGAGGACCAATTTTGAGTATGGGTCACCATACTTGTGTAGCAAATTTGCTTAAAAGGGAATTGTATATAAATAATTACAACTAATTATGATTAACTACAATTATTTATATCGGCTGACAGTAATAACTGT